>JAKTWH010000029.1:0-112571 GCA_030560905.1 Saturnispora diversa
GAAGAAATTAAATACACCGATGGCCAAAGGATTCGAGACTAACCATAACATAAATTCAAAAGAAACATCAGAAGAAGAACATAAAATGTTCAGATCTTTAGTTGGCTCCCTAATCTAGCTTGTTTACAATTTTCCCTTTTGGGCATGTTCGTATATATTTATCAAGAAAACAAGATAAGAGGGGGGGGAGCCATTAAGTATTGAATGGTTTATTGATTGAATAAGCTAGTAAATTAACTCATCAACCCCAATTATGAAGTCCAACCACTTCCATCCGGCCCTTCCAGACCTCCATTTCCAAACGTCGGGTGACGATTTTTTCCCTCTTTTGTTTTTGTTTCGTTCCTTTTTCTCACTTTCCTCTTTTGGGCGGTTTCTCGTTGCGGGAATTTTTTCTCCTTCAACTGAATCCGTTCCAGTTTGGTATGGTGAGCGGGCTTGTGGGTAGCATGGCATGGCGTGCAATGGCACCACGCCGTGTAGTGGGATACTTATAAATAATGGCACGGTACACCTGAATTGAGGAGGGTTATTGGGTTATTCCCACATCTCGGTCTGGCCTTACTCCAATCGATTCCACTTATCATACTGTGATTTCTAATTGGCCAGATAACGTGGGTGGCATTCTCTCATTATCTTTAATGTAAGCAAGAGTAATCCCACCCTTCCTCCCTCCTAATATCTTGTGCCTTTTTTTTTTTTTTTTTAATCCACACACACACACTGGCTGTAGGTTGACGTTGACGTTGACGTTGATGTTGACATATTATGACGTAACTACCTGTCAATGCCAATACCAGTATTGTTGTAAACAATCATTTGCACGTGACAAGTGGACTTGTATTTGTTGATTGGTCCGCAACCACTCTCGTTTTGTGTGTCCTGTAGTTACAGCAGTTGATTCCAATTGCAGTACACTAAATAATAGAGCGAACCCACCCGAATCACCCATGCTGTAACCTATTTATCAGCATATGTGAGATAAATTTTTTTAGCCCGGAAAACTGTTCCTTCCGTACTCGAATTTAATACTGGAAATAATCGAATGCGCTTGTCAATTACAAACTATACAGTTGGTTAATATTTATCTGCTCTATTTCAATATGACTGAACACAGGTTCGTATAACGGGTTACGTAAATCAGTTTATATCTTAACTTAACTCCGATATTAACATCACAAAGGGAGCAATTTTGTCCTTTTTAAATTACCGTACATGATATATTACATACCCTTATGGCGTACAACTGATTGTTATAATCAAGATAAAAGTAGCCGGTAGCCAGCTCTTAGTTATTGTGTTTTACTATTCATTAGCTCGGTAATTGTGAAAATTTTACAACTTTTTGCTGAGCAGTAGAGTGACACAAATGGTTAACCGTGCCACCACTTTTTAAAAACAAGAGTCCAATATTTTGCTCCATGCTATATTGGCAAGGCGCATTTTTTGCGTTAACCACAGACATAATGTGCAAAACCAAAAAGAAAACAAGTTAAGGGGCTATGGCTCAATGGTAGAGCTTTCGACTCCAGATCGAAGGGTTGCAGGTTCGATTCCTGTTGGCCTCACATAACTTAACTTTTTTTTGGTTTTATTTGGGGGGTTTTGGCCGGCTGGAGCAAAACGCGAAGAATCTAATAAAGTTGACTTAATCTCCCATCTTCATAAACACCTCCTTCCTTATTTTTCTTGTGCCTCCGCCCTTTTGCAAGTCACACTCACAACATTAAAGAAAAATATGTCTGTTGGTACAGATTCCACTCCTCCAACATCAATATCCCTAGATTCAAAGGATATATCCGAACGCTATCAACTAAATGAAAAACTCATAAATGAAGAATACAAAATTTGGAAAAAGACTTCACCTTTACTTTATGACTTCATTTACTCATATGCAAATGAAAGTCCTGCATTATCATTACAATGGCTACCTGATTATTCAAAGATTTCATATAATGATATTGATTATATCAATACTCAATTTTTAATCGGCAGTAATTCGAAAACATCGAATTCAATTAAATTAATGTCATTAAAATTACCAACAACTTTAGCATCAATAAATGAAAATACCAATAATTTGAATTATAAATCCATGCCTAATTTAAATCAAATACCTAAAGATATTCATATTGATAGAGAATGGAATCATCCAGGTGAAGTTAATAAATTGAAATTTAATCCATTTTCAAATCTAATAGCAACTCAATCAAATAATGGAGATGTCTTATTATACGACTTAAAAGATTCTACAATCAATACTCAAAAGGCAACCTTGAAGTTTCATTCAAAGGAGGGATTTGGCTTAGAATGGAATCCATCTTATTCAAAGAATCAACTTTTAACATCTGCTGAAGATGGTAAAATTGCCCTTTGGGAATTGAATGATGATTTATCAAAATTGAATTCATCTTCAAAGCCTTTACGTTCATTTAATTATCATGAATCTAGTGTTAATGATCTTTCTTGGAATAAACATAATGATTCATTATTTATATCAGTTTCTGATGATTCGTCGTATCAATTACATGATTTAAGATCAGTTGAGGGGGGTCCAATAATTCATGTTACTAGTGCTCATCATACTGATTTCAATGTTGATTTCCCCATAACATCAGTTGATTTCAGTGATCAAATTTCAACTTTATTTGCAACTGGTGGTGCCGATAATTCAATTCAATTATGGGATTTAAGAAATCCAACAATCCCATTAAGGAAATTACAACATCACCAGGGTAGTATTATGGGATTGAAATTTAATGAAAATTATTTGATGTCTCATAGTTTAGATCGTCGTGTTATGATTTGGGATTTAAATAAATTAGAGGAGGGGGAAGTCGATAAAAGGAAATCAGATCATATTGATCCTTGTCTTTCATTTATTCATGGTGGCCATACTGGCAAAATTTTAGATTGTGATTGGCATCCCAATTTAGATCAATTATTCATTTCTTGTGCTGATGATGATTTAATTGAGATTTGGAAACCTGCTCATTTAGGCGTTGAATATGAAGAGGAAGAAGAAGAAGAAGAAGAAGAAGAAGAAGAGAAAGAGAAGAAGGAGCAAGAGCAAGAGCAAGAGCAAGAGCAAGAGCAGGAAAAGGAAAAGGAAGAAAATAAAGATGTTAAAATGGAATAAATGATTTTGTATCTATTTATGTGTATTATATTTTCGTAGCAAAGTAAATTATTATTTATATATGTTCCCATTTTTGAATATTAATTAATCTATTCAATTCATTATTTTTAGCATCTAACCCCTCTAATTGGGTTACTAAAATATCCAATTTGGTATCAACGTCATCCCTTTCAATGTTGAACCATGTCGAATGAATACATTTCCTTTTATCATTCAAACAAATACCCCTTAAACTCGTGGTTTCTTGTTCAATCTCCATATCACTTACTTCTAATGAATTATAATCTCTTTTAATAGATTCCTTTAATTCATTAGATAAAATTAAATCAATAAACACCTTATATTGATCACTCTTAATAAATTCATCCCAATTTTGTGTTAAATTGGAATCGTAGCCACAAATATCAATTTTACTGGATTTTGTCCCCTTTTTCTTTGATTTCTTTTTCTTAGAAATGTCGTCTTCATCAATATTGGCATTTTCATCTAATGACGAATTTAGTATATCATTAATTTGTGAAATATAATCTTTTAATTTAATCAAATAGAGACTTTTGGCTTCTAAGACGAGCTTTCTTTCGTTAAGCTTGTCCCCCTCTTCATTATTGAGTTTTATTTTATTCAGATACTCAATAATAACTGCATCTTCATAATCATTATTATCACAAATTGGTAAATCATCTCCAAGGGTATCTAACTGTTCCTTTGATTTCAATAAAGTCATTAGGGAATTCAATTCATCACTAGTAATTCGTTCCTCTTGATCATAATCAACGCAATCTGTACTATCAAACCGACTTATAATTCTTTTCCAAAACAATTCTCCATGATCATTTGAACAAAAGGATGAATGATCATTAATTGGGTTATAACAATCCATTAACCGACACTTCCTTTTCCATAAAGGAGTTCCCTTACCCTTTAATATATTACAAAATGGACAATAATAACTTTTAACCAAATTCTTCCATTTAAGATTCAATTTCATACATTTGAAATGGAACCATTCATCACAACCATCACATGCAACCATCAAATCTCCATTATCTTGTTTTCGACAAATGCAATATAATTCAGCATCTCCATTGGATGTATAGCGTGGTGCGTGTAAAAAGGCATCATATTGTCGTTGTAATTGTTTCAAATCCATCCTATTTGGCTAATTATCGATCCCTCATCCACCCTCTCAAACGAAACCAAAAAAAAAAAAAAAAAGAAGAAAATTACGTGAGATGCAAATTTGAATCCCCCTCGGAATAATTGGTGGCCCCTCCGAAAAAGTACCCTGGTGGTTTGCGCATTAAGCGTGGAAAAGTATGATCCAGCAAGGTTGATACAGATCTGCACATGTCTTTTTCCTTATTAATGGAGGCTTGTGAAACGGGGAATAGCTATAACGGGCTCCATATGGGAGCAAGAGTGTCTTCTATATTTGTTATTATGTTCACTTCAGGATTGGGGGCCTTTTTCCCCGTCCTGGCATCTCAATATTCATTTATTAAGATGCCATCATGGTGCTTTTTCATTGCTAAATACTTTGGATCAGGAGTCATTATTGCAACGTCTTTCATCCATTTATTGAGCCCTGCAGATGACAGTTTAAGTAATGCTTGTTTGGGGAACCCCTTTGACGTTTATCCTATGGCATTCGGTATTTGTTTAATCACCTTAATGGTTATGTTCTTTTTAGAACTTATTGCATATAGATGGATTGAATCTAAAATTGGTGGTGGAGATATTAATGCTCCACATTCACATTCTCATTTTGGTGATACTAAACTGTACACCAAATCTAGTTCTAGTGGTGGTGCCAATCCAAATCCAAATTCTCATTCCCATTCCCATTCTCATAACCACCACGGTGATTTCGATGTCGAATCTTTAGAAGATTGTGAATTACAAGAACTGAGAGATGAAGATTTCACTTTCACTAAGAAAGCACCCTCAGTGGATTCAGATTCTTCATTATCTACAGATTTAGAAGCTTCTATTGACTCAAATTCAATGGACTTTGAATTTGCTGGTCAATTATTAAATGTGTTTGTTTTGGAATTTGGTATCATTTTCCACTCAGTTTTCATTGGATTGACTCTTGCATGTGCTGGTGATGAATTCATTTCTCTTTACATTGTTTTAGTGTTTCATCAAATGTTTGAGGGTTTAGGTTTAGGTACTAGAATTGCAAGTGTTGACTGGAAATTGTCAAATAGAACCAAATGGACACCATGGTTATTATGTATGGCTTTCACTCTAACTACTCCAATTGCTATTGCTATTGGTCTTGGTGTCAGAGAATCATACCCACCAAATTCAAAAAGAGCCCTTATAACAAATGGTGTCTTTGATTCAATTTCAGCGGGAATCTTAATTTATACGGGGTTAATTGAATTAATGGCTCATGAGTTTTTATTTGGTGATGAATTTAAGGGTGAAGGAGGGTTTAAAAAGATGTTATATGCTTATATCATAATGGTTGTTGGTGCTGGTGTCATGGCTTTATTAGGGCGTTGGGCTTAACCCTCCTAACATTTGATTCCATCTATTCTATCCTTCCGTGTCGTGTCATCTCATCTCATCTCATTATATCATAGCATACCTCCCTTAGGTCCTTCTATTTAATTGCATATTTTATTGTATTATATCATCTCAGATTTTACCATCTCATCATTTTTGTTAGAATTATTATAAGTTATATTAATATGTAGAAAAGTTTTCTTCTCTTTTTCATTGCAAAGTCTCCTATAAATTTAATATCTACTAGTTGGTACATCTTCCTCATCATCACTAAATCTTTCACTTTGATGCAAAGCCCCCAGCCTTCTCTCTCTTTCATACTTAGATTCAGACTTACCGTATTTAACAGGTAATGAATGTGTTCGTCCAAAGTAATCATTTCTGTCATCATCATCATCATCATCATCATCATCCTCGTGATCTTCACTATATTGCTCATCTTCATCATCTTCATCATCAACCTCTTCTCCAACATCCGAAGCATAATCATAATCATACTCGTCATAATCATTTGAATGACCTTCCAAGGGTGCTCTCAAATGTTGAGGTAGTTTAACAATTGCTGTATTTTTATCTGCTTTAATAAAATGTTTCAATTTATCCTCTAATTTATCACCAATATATTTATCACTAGATTGATTACCATCATTTGCAGATGCAGATTGTTGTTGCTTTTCAATATCATCATCACCATTATTAGTTGACCCACCAGGTCTAATGAAATTCAAAATGCCTCCTACACCCCCACCACCACTGGTTGGAGTTATAGGTGAAGAAGTCTCTAACTGATGATCATTAACTTTAAATCTACCAACAATTTCACCATCTCTATCTTCAAGAATAATATTATCACCAACTTTAAACCCATGTAATTTCTTAGAAGCTCTACTTTGCTTTCTACTTCTTCCATATCCAGCAGAAACTGTATTTGCATGTTTACGTGTTTTATCACCCGTTACTAAACCTGTAATACCACGTTCAATGGTTTCATCACTTGGTTGAAGTTTATTACCAATATTCATAATCTTTGGTAAGATATTTTTAACAGTTCCAACAGCAGTTGATGTTTTAGCCTCAGGTAATGAGCTTGTTTCATCATTCTTTGAATCTGGGTTTGGAGGCCCATGATATTCAATTGGCGTAGAACCTAACATTTCATGAATTTCCTTTGTATCTGGCACAACAAGAACATCGCCCTTTGGTTTCATAACCCCTAATGCAGAAGCAATTGATTTCAACGTATTGGATCTGCCTCTACCAGAAGCAGCAGATGATGCATTGCTTGGAACTGTACGAAGAACTTCACCCAGCTGATCTTCAATGACTAATTTATCATTATATTTATAACCTTTAGTTGGAATTCTAACCATTCCATCAGTATCAACAGTTGGTTCAAGATCTGATGCTTTAAGTCCATAATTTTCACTAACTTCCTTAAGGGTTTTAGGATCAGCTTGAATTATTGGTAATTGAGTTTCTAATTTACCACCAGATTCTGAAATTAAAGACCTACCATCATTAGTTGGAACCAGTGAAATTGGATGATCCTTTTCTTCATATTTACCCTCATCCGATGGTGTTTCTTCATTGAATTGTCCTGGAATATAATGTTCACCAGAAATAGGTGATGGAATATCTTCATCACTTAATCCACCTTGATTAGCACTAAATTCAGTATTATGTCTAGACATTGATTTCAAATCTAATGTTTCTAAAACTGGTCGTGACCTAGCAGGCTTGGCAGCCTTTTTTCTCTTTCTCAATTTCTTTAACCTATTTCTATTTTGTTTACGCCTAGCACCCCCCGCAGGCCTAACGGGGATCCCAGTGGTTTTGGCAATTAAATCTTCTTCATCACCAACATTCATACCAATGCGAGCATTAAGTTCAGAATTAATTTTATCCTTTTCATTGTTGACCATTAATGATTCAACATCATTCTTTTCAGTGGATAATGTGTCGATTCTTTTAAGGGAAAATGATGTACCGGATCTTTCCAACCTAGGTAATCTATTAAGCCATTTTTTACCTGTATCAGTTTCACCAGTCTTTTGTAATGTATAAGTGTAAGTGAATGTCATTGTTTGTAAGTGACGACCTAATGTTAAAACAGCAACTGATGATCCATGAACAATAATACTAGTCACAATGAGAAAGCAGACAACTGGCCAAATAACTTCAATTAACTGTGTATGAGGGGACCCCAAGGGGTAAGAATTTGTTGGACCAGCATGAATGTCTAAAACCCATGCCTCTAAATCACCAATGGCAATAATGGCCGCAAAGACAGCACCAACTCCAATTGGACCAAAGTGTCCAACAAAAATAGCCTCCTTCCAATCTTTTATATCGGGATTGATAAATTTCATTAACAACACAGCAGGAATTCTTCTTAAGAAAATGACAACAATAGCCAAAATAATTAATCTCCAAACATTTAAACCTAATGAACCATTATTGAATTCTTGCCATGGAATAATGGCACCAAGGTAAACAAAATATGCCATATTTAAAAGGATATCGATAACGGTAGACACAGGGGATTCCTCATTTTCCTCAGTACTTGAACCATCCCAATTGAAGGCTGTACCAGCTGCAAATGAAGCCAATAAATCATCCAGACCTAAAATGGATCCAAAACCAGCACAAAGAAGTGCAATCATAATGTAAAATGCTAAAGATGATTCATAATCAACCAGATTATTCTTTTTGGCAAACTTAATACTCACCCGACCCATATAACCAATAAAGGCACCTAAGATGATCCCCAACCCACATTCATATAAAACAGTAACACAAATCCAATCTTTAGCAATTTCATTTGGATTACCTGCATGCATTATAAGGTTTAATGAAAGATAAACAAAGGGCACAGAAACACCATCATTGCAACCTGATTCTGCACTTAATAAATTTCTTAAATGTGCAGGAACACGTTTAGCAAAGTTACCCTTCCCAATAATTGGTTGTGCTAAAACAGGATCAGTAGCTGTAATACAAGCAGCAATTAATAACCCACCAGTGAAATTCAGTCCTGGAATTATCAAATAAATAAATGCACCAATGATAAGCCAACCGGCTGTCATACCAGGAACTAACATTAAGAATAGTGAAAACCAATGTTTCCAAACATATTTCTTTGGTAATTCAACTGCAACTGCAACAATTTCAATACATAACAAAACTCTTGATATTTCCAATGTAATATAAAGGTAATTCCCCCATGAAATGGGGTTGAACCAATCAAGACAATGAGGTCCAACAATAAGACCATAAATAGTAGCAGCTGAGGCCTCTCCTAAATATAATTTCTCCTTAACGAAAAGAGAACAAAGGGAGAAGACTGTTGAAAAGACCGCCACCACTGCATAAGCCACATGTGCTTTATCAGGGTCAACTTGCGACCATACCATCGTATAAATATAGCAAAGATTAAATGTGTTCTGGAGAAAGGAGTTTGAATAGGGGAAAAAAAGATAACTAAATACAGATCAATTTTACTGCGCCACATCATCAATGTTGCAAAATCAGTTGATCAAGACATGTGGTAATAAGTGGCAAGATTCCTACCAATTATATTGAGTTTTAATATGAAATACACACAATGCTAAATTAATTCATAAGGATTTTGAATATTGTCACTTTTTATTTACATTACTGTCAAATTGAAAATTAAACTAATTTTTCATTCTTGAATACACGTTGAAATTGGTTCCCATTTGGTTTAATGGCAAAGAAGAAACAAACTCCAACACCCCCAGTCAATAAGAAGGACAAAAAGGGTAAAAAGGAGGATCCTCCAAAGGATTCTAAGGATCAAAAGCCTGCTCGTAATGGGCGTGCTATTGTTGCGCAATCAGCCTCTTGGACTGGGAAGTTACCATCATCCTTACTGCATGAACATTGTCAAAAGCAAAAATGGAATAAGGTAGATTATGATATGAAAAAGCTACCAGATGGATTTTTGGCTATACCAATTCTATCATGGAAAAATCCAAAGACTAGTGAAACAATAGTTGTTAAATATCATCCTCCAAAGGAATTAGTTAAACCACAAGAAACTTCCCTAGAGGCAAGACATTATGCGGCTACATATGCTTTACATAGATTGGCATATCATAAAAATATTCATATGGTTTTACCAACTAATCACAAACATCTTTGGAGTGATCTAGAAGTTGAAAGAAAACGAATCACTAAGGAAAATCCATCCAGAGCAAAGTTAGAATATACATCTGAACCATTTGTCGCTGTTCTTGAAAAGAGAAAGGAGGATGAAGCATTAAGAAAGGAGAGAGAAGTTAAAGAAGCTGCATTACAGAAGGAAAAGAAACCAACTATCATCATTGGTAGCAAATCTCTTTCAAAGACAACAACTAAAAGCGATAAGACTAATTCTGGTGTTATTAAACACTCTTCTAATTATAATAGAAATACAGTGAGTTCAGTTCACAAGGTTTCCTTTCCTAATAAAGTTTGGAATAGTGCTGCTATGATTGATTTAGATTCCGAACTTCGTGCTAACATTGAAAAGGCTATTAAAAGTCACATTGATTGGTCAGAGGAAGAAGTTCAAACAATTAAAGCTGATACTTCCTATGCTGATTCACTTGAGAAGCTTGGATTTAGAAAAATTCATGTTGATGAAGCCTTAAAATATACGTATACTTTTAATGATACCTTGGAATGGCTTATTTTCCATTTACCAGAAGATGATTTACCTTCTGCTTTTGCAAAGAATGAAAAAGAAACAGGAACTAAGTTAACAGTTATGAAGGATATTTCCTTTGAAAGAATGATCTCTAAATTAGTGAAGGGTGGATTCAGTAGGACCGATGCCAAGACTGCGTTGGTTGCCAATGATAATGATCTAGTATCTGCTGCCATTTATTTGACAAGCAAATTAGTCATTAGTCTTGAAATTGAAGATTCATTGAAAAATCAGTATATGGAAGATTCCCTCGGGGAATGGCTAGAGGAGAAATCAAGTTTGAAAATTATATATGATTCTAGAATTAAGGAAGATGACCCTCCAAAGGAAGACATCTTTGAAATTTCCCTTCATCCAGAGGGACTAGATGATAATGTTTTATCGTTAATGGTTTATCGTTCTCCTTGCTATCCATTTGATATTTGCGGTTTGTTTTTAATTGTTAAAAACGACTCTTACACTTTACCAAATTATATTAAGGTTAATATAATCACTAGCTTGGTTAATTATCTTCTTGAAAATTCTTTACTTGGAATTCCTTACCTTTACTCTTGTATTGATTGGTTAGAACAAAATATTATGAAAATTATTCAAAATCCTGGCCCATTATATGTGCCAAGAAAACAGAGAAAGAATCAATACAATTCATTATTTGCTGACATTTCTGATAAAAAATCATCCAATAAGAAATCCAATACTAATAAACTCAAATTAGATGTTGCTAACATCAAAGCTTCCTACGAGAAGAAAATAGGCACACCTGAATTGGAAAGAGCTATTGCTTCACGAGCAAAGCTCCCCGCATGGAAAAAGAAGCAAGATCTTGTAAAAATGATCAATTCAAATAAGGTTTGTTTGGTGACTGGTGAAACAGGTTCTGGTAAATCAACACAAATTGTTCAATTTATTCTTGATGACTTGAACTCGAAAGATGATTTTGAGACTACAATAGTTTGTACTCAGCCACGTCGTATTTCTGCTATTGGGTTAGCTGATAGAATTTCTGCGGAAAGAGTAGATCATTGCGGCTCTGAAACAGGGTACATTATTAGAGGTGAAAATAAGACTGGAAATAAAACTCGTATTTCCTTTGTCACTACTGGTGTTTTGCTACGTATGATCCAAACTATCTTTGGAAAGGGCTCTACTGAAAATGATTCATTTTTCGACAACTTGGGTTATATCTTTATTGACGAAGTTCACGAAAGATCAATTGATAGTGATTTTTTATTAATCATCTTGAAGCAAATCATTTACAAATTTCCTAATCTGAAAGTGGTTTTGATGTCTGCAACTATTGATGTCTCTATTTTTAATGGATATTTTGATAAATCCGATATTTCTCATGTCCATATTTCCGGAAGAACATTCCCAATCCAAGACTATTATTTGAACGACGTTCTTAATGAATTAGATTACACTTTTGTTAACAATCAAGATGAGGTTATTAAACCATCAGCTGATTCTAAGTTCTTCCAGGATGGTAATCTTAATTATGACTTACTGGCAAAATTAATTGATAATATAGACAACAAATTATCTAACGAGGGTAACGATGGGTCCATTTTAGTGTTCTTACCTGGTGTTCTAGAAATTAAAAAATGCCTGAACGCCCTTGAAGAAGAAAGATACTGGGCACTTCCACTTCATTCTGCGCTTTCATCCCAGGATCAAAAAAGGATTTTTAACAATCCTCCTAAAGGCCTACGTAAGATTGTCGCCTCTACTAACATTGCAGAGACATCTATTACTATACCAGATGCTGTGGTTGTTATTGATACTGGTCGTGTTAAGACAATCCAATATGATCACAGGTCGAACAGCACCAGATTAGTTGAAGCATGGGCTTCTCAAGCTGAAGTTGGCCAAAGAAGGGGTAGAGCTGGTCGTGTTCAAAGTGGTCTATGCTTTAAGTTATACACAAAAGAAACCGAATTGTCAATGCTGCCACAGGCTATCCCTGAAATTAAAAGAACAAAATTAGAGAGCATTTATTTGGTTGTTAAAGCCATGGGTGTTAAGGATGTTTATCAGTTTTTACAAAATGGTCTGGATCCGCCAGAAAAGCAAAATGTTGAAAATGCTAAACGGGTTTTGGTCGAAGTTGGTGCATTGCACAATGATGAAATGACATGTTTAGGTAGTTACTTATCAATGTTACCAACAGATTTAAATTCTGGTAAGATGTTAATTTTTGGTGCAATCTTTGGTTGTTTAGATTCTTGTTTGACGCTTGCAGCAGTTTCAGTTTCTGGAAACCCTTTTATTATTAGACAAGATGAAAGAGATGAAGTTAAAAGGGTTCAAATGGAATTTGCTAATGGGAATGGTGATTTAATAGCAATTTTGAACGCATTTAACAAATATTCAAAACTAAGAGGTTCTAGCAGAAGAAAATTTTTGAGTGATAATTACCTTTCACCACTAAGAATGAATGACATCGACTCAACAAGATCTCAGTATTTAAGTAACCTTAAAGATATTGGATTTGTTCCATTGTCGTATCATGAAGATGATGAATTATTCAATAGGAATAAGGAAAATTACACTATTATTAGAGCAATCTTGACATCCGCATCATATCCTAATACTGCCAGAATTGAATTCCCAGATGTAAAATACCTTCAAACGATTTCTGGTACAGTTGAGCTTGATCCTGATGTTAGAAAGATTAAATACTGGATTAGAAATGAAGCATTTTTAAAGGATTCCACACAGTTACCATCAATGAGAGCATTTATTCATCCATCATCCACATTATTCGACGCAAATGAATCATCAAGTCCTGTGAAGTTTATATCATTCTCCTCTTCACAGGAAACATCAAAGTTATTCTTGAGAGATATCACACCAACAAGTACATTGTCAGTTTTATTGTTTGGAGGTGCAATTTCCTATGATATATCTTCAAATTCTAGAGGTATTGTTATGGATGACTGGCTCCCAATTAGAACTTGGTGTAAAAATGCAGTGCTGTTGACTAAACTGCGGTTACTTTTAGATCAAACTATTAGAGTGAGATTAGAAAATCCAAATGCCACATTAGGAAATGATGTCTTAAATATTGTTGAAAAGTTAATTAGAAGTAATATTTGAAAAGCACAACTAAATTTTATAAACACTTTATAGAGCAAAAAGAAACTTATTTTATTCATTTATTTTCCAGTTACCATTGGTCTCAGCAAGGATACTTTGATCCTTCCAAAATTGTAAGGCATTTTTAACAGCTTGTAAAGGTAACCCCAGCCGCACAACAACTATACCTAATTTGACAGCCTTCCATTTGCCATCTTCTGTTTTAGTATTTTCCATGAACCAGGTTAAGACACATATATCTAGAACTCTAGCTTTGATAAATCTAGTTTCTCCGGCTATTTCAATATTACATCTAGCCATACTCTGATCAGCATGAAATTCTAAATGTCTTCCATGTTGACGTAATTGGTATTGCTTGGAATATGAATTAATAGAATCTACAATTGCAGAGGGGATCTTTTCCATAACTTTTGGACCTGTTACAGGCGTCAAAGTAGGCCAATACATATGTGAAAGAAATATACCATGAATTGGAATATTGTTTGATTTATTACACGAGGCATGAATGTATTTATCCAATGAATTACTAGCTTCAACATCATGAATCATAATATCTGCAACATTAAACTCATCTCCTGTAAATTTATCACTAAACTGGAGCTTTTTCTTGAGCATTTCTAACTTTTGTTTGGCATCAATAATCTTTTTATCATAATCAACATTTTGAAGCGTTAATAGCTCATATGAAAACTTTTTAACAAACTCATCAACGAATAACCGTTTGTCATCAAATATAGAAATAAATGAATCTATAATGTCATCAATTTTCCCAATACGAAAATCTGGTAACGCTTCCATTGGCTCAGGGGTCCAATCTAAGTACTTTGCAAAGGATTGCGTATCAACTGAGAATTGTGCCCTGTTTGTTTTGGATAATGAATTAAAAAGTTCTTGATGAATCTCTATTAGTGGATTTGTTTTTGGATTGGAATTAAGTAGTGCATCAACAATTTTAGAAATAGTATCTGGTCTGCATGCAAGGTATTTTCGTATAGGTCTAGCAACTTTATCTAGAATAATCCCTCTATGATCTATAATTAGAAAACATCTAATTACTTTAATATAAAAGGCAATGATTTCAGTTGTTCCAACGCTAGGAATCAAGAGTTGAGTATTCAGCTGGTTGATGAATGTTGAAATTAATAACTCTCTTTGATCATTACCATTATTAAGACATTCATTCAACTCCTCCAGTGTTAGTCTTGATTTGGGGTATATGTTTACTAATTCCACTAAATTCTCCATTCTCTTGGCAACTATCAAATCATAAAGAACCTTCAATAGACTTTCATGTAAAATTTGTTGGTCGACATATGAAGTTACTAAAGACTGAAGTTCATCACATAGGTCAACGTCAATTAAAGATTTCATCTGTGATAATATCACAGGTTTCGATATAAGAGAATTTATAGCTTTCTTTATTCGATATTTTCCTAACTGGAATACCAATCTGCCAACCTCATTTTTCAATCCAACTTGACAAGCAATTGTGAAGTATTGTGGCACAAGAAATCTATAGCTATCTTGAATAAATAAAGGCCATATCTTTAGTAACTGATCACGATAAATAGCAAATTCCAAATGTCTTAGAATCATAACTTCAGAAACATCCAATTTCAGTAACTCGTAAATAAAGTCTAACCGAAACATACTTGAATTGACCCAAGAAAATACCGTTTCTACGTCACAAGTGGGAGCTAGTACATTATTAAGTTGCACCAATGTTTTCAGCAAGACGGGACAAAGCATTGGAAAGGATTTATGTGCCCTAATAACAGATTTGATTCTCAATGGCACATTAATCTCGGTATTTGTTATATCACCTGATATTGCATATTCTTGAATCCAATCAACTAGTATAGAGTGATCAGAGGAAGGATCCTCCACTCCATCTATAGAAGGTAAGAATAATCCTGATATCCTTGTTTCCATTTTACCAAATAAGGGCAAAAGCGTTGATAATAATATTACTTGACGCGTTACCAAATCCACTTTTGCATCATCAACTTGAGCTTAATGGATCAAATTAACAGTTTCATGGCCCTTTTGGGCCTTCCTGATTCAATATCAAACAGAGTTATTGCGGCATACTTCATCTACTCCATGAAGAATACTAATGATGCCATTAATGCATATTATTCAGATCCATCTACAGTACGAGCTATCAAAGCAAATGTTGCCGGATATGAGAAATATTACACTTATTTTGAGCAACAGGCAGGAATAAGAAACGAAGCTAGTACGTCAGGGAAGATGGAAATGGCGATGAACATTTTCAATAGATACAGAGAACCTCGAATGAATGCCTTTGGTGTGGAATATATCGGGGTTGACGGTACAATCCAATTTTTATCTGATTTAGGAATAGAACCAGAAGATTTAGATGCATTAGTTTTAGCTTTTTACCTTAATGCTAAAGAGGTTGGTGTTTTTGAAAGGGGTGATTTTGTTTCTGGATGGTGTAGTATTAATGCTCTTGATTTGCCTCAAATGCGTGATTTCATAAAAAGTAAGACTCAAGAGATAGATAATGAAGACATGGACGGTGATCTTTTTATGCAGGTTTATAAGTTTACCTTTGGTTACGTTCTTGATAAAAATGATAAAGCTAATATTCAAAAACAGTTACCATTAGATGAAGCTGTTGAATATTGGAAATTACTTTTACCAAAAGACCTGAACGGCTGTGATGAATTTTTCAAATGGTTACTAGAGAGTAGTAATAGAAAGAAAATAAAACGTGATGAATGGAATATGGTTCCATCATTTTTGAAATTGGTGTCAAATGGCAAGGTGTCTTTTTTAAATCAATACAGTGAAGATGATGCATGGCCATTGCTTATGGACGATTATGTCGATTATTTGGTCAATTCTAATTAGGGTGAACTTTAATAAACTCTTATTTTTAAATTTTGTACTTAAGCTATAAACATGTGAAATCGTTATATATTCATTCAAATTAATCAAAATTAGAAGCCCATACCTGGCATACCACCCATACCACCGGCTGGAGGAGCAGCTGGACCCTTTGGTTCAGGAGCATCAACAATGGCACATTCGGTAGTAGCCAAAAGGGAAGCAACACCAGAGGCATCAACAAGACCGTTCTTAACAACCTTAAATGGATCGATGATACCAGCTTGGATCATATCAACGTATTGACCCTTAGAAGAATCGTAACCCATGTTGAAGTTTTCAGCGTAAGTGTCAAGAAGCTTACCAACAACAACGGAACCTTCACCACCAGCGTTTTCAACAATCTTCTTAGCTGGTTTAGTGATAGCAGCCTTAATGATATCAACACCCAATTTTTGGTCAAAGTTTTCAGTGACAACTTCATCCAAAACAAGAGTAGCCTTAATCAAGGCAGTACCACCACCAGGGAGAATACCTTCTTGAACAGCAGCTCTAGTTGCACATAAAGCATCATCATATCTGTCCTTCTTTTCACCAACTTCAACTTCGGAGGCACCACCAACTCTGATGACAGCAACACCACCAGACAGCTTAGCCAATCTTTCAAGAAGCTTTTCCTTTTCGTAATCGGAAGTGGCAGCATCTTCAACAGCACCTCTAATTTGTTCACATCTTTGCAAGATAGTGTCCTTAGGACCTGCACCATTAAGAACAACAGTGTCTTCCTTAGTAATAGTGATGGAACCAGCAGAACCAAGCATTTCTGGGGTAGCATTTTCAGGCTTGATATCCAATTCTTCAGTGAAGACAGTACCACCAGAAAGAATGGCAATATCACCCAAGATATTTTTTCTGTTATCACCGAAACCTGGGGCCTTAACACAAGCAACTTGAACTTGACCTCTCAACTTGTTCAAAATACAAGCGGCAAGTGCTTCACCATCAATATCTTCAGCAACAACGACAAGAGGTCTTCTCAACTTGTTAGAGATTTCCAGAGATGGGAGAATATCTTGAATGGATGAAATCTTCTTTTCAGATAACAAGATTAATGGGTTTTCAAATTCAACCTTACCGGACTTGGCATCGGTGACAAAGTAAGGGGAAATGTAACCTCTATCGAATCTCATACCTTCAGTGACTTCCAAAATATCTTCTAAGGTCTTACCTTCCTTGATGGTAATGACACCTTCCTTACCAACCTTTTCCATAGCGTTGGCCAACATTTGACCAATGTGGAAATCACCGTTAGCTGAAATAGTAGCAACTTGTGCAATTTCTTCAGAGGTGGTAACTTCTCTCTTGTTCTTAGCCAAGTATTGAACAACAGCTTCAACAGCGGCTTGAGAACCTCTTCTTAAATCCATTGGGTTACAACCAGCAGCAACGTTCTTAACAGATTCGGTGAAAATGGATCTACCAAGGACAGTAGCGGAGGTAGTACCATCACCAGCAGATTCATTGGTCTTACCAGCAACATCTTGCAACAACTTTGCGCCCAAGTTTTCAAATTTGTCCTTCAAAACAATGGACTTAGCAACAGTAACACCATCCTTAGTAATCTTAGGAGCACCGAATGGTTGTTCAATAAGAACATTTCTACCCTTTGGACCCAAGGTAACAGAAACAGCGTCAGCAAGAGTTTCAACACCCTTTAAAAGAGCAGCACGGCCTTCAACACCGAACTTCAACTCCTTGTGGGAGACGTATCTGACTTGAGCAATAGATTTGATGGTTGGTCTGGAGACTCTAAACATACTTTCCAATATCTGATGAAGGCAAGAAGAGGGTGAATTAGATGAATTTCACCTTTTTTTTTATACATGCTCCGCCGGCGCGGTGAAAATTTTCGAGAAAATTCCATCAACGGCTCGAGGGAGGGAATGAGTAAGGGCATCTGTAAGAGCTGGGGGGATTCCAGGTTTTTGGAAATATGGTTGGCCATCAGATGGATAACAACGTGTTGTAAAATATTAAAAAGCTGATAGAAATATGTGGGTAATTTTCAGCTGTTTTATCTTTAATTTTCACAACTTTCCGATCTCGGAGCTGTCAAATCGAAAAGATGCTCGTTATTATGAAATTGACACATCTCAACTATTTACATCATTAATAAACACTTACTTTTTATTGATCTACTATATATATAAATATATATATATATTTATTTATTATGCTAACGTAGTGTAAACTCTCTTACGTGATTTTTCATCGTCACCAAAATCTAATTCACCCTCCTCGTTAAAGATATGACTGTGCTCTAGCTTCCATTTATTTTGCAAGAACTTCAAACCTTCGACATTCACACCAACATCTTGAGTAACTTTAGTTAATTCCGACCTCAGTTGAGTTTTCAATCTCAAAATCTCCTTTTTGAAAGTTTCATCTCTCTGTGAAATCAATTCAAAATGATTTGTTCTAATAAGGAAGAATAATGTACGACAAATGATACCAATTCTCATACTATTTTTTCTCATTTGGTCCTTAGAGGTCCATTCTGTAATCATGTGAAGAAGCTTTAATGTGTATGAAAATGGTAACACAAGAAGCGAATCTGACATTTGTGATGGTTTGATTTTAATTAATGTATCTAAAACATATTGTTCTGGAGTGATATTCATGGCTTTTAAAATGGCATTATCAGGATCATTGGACATATCAAGAGCCTCCATAAGCTTTTCACCAGCTTTAAGATTTTCCATTGTCTTTTTACGGACTTCACCAGCTTCATCAGTTTCATCATCATCATCATCATCTGTTTTCTTAATTGATTCATCACCCTCAAGTGAGTCTAATAAATCATTTTCAAATTTTTCATCCATTTCCTTCTCTCTTTCTTCTTGGATGAAAACTTGATCTTCTTCTTCTCTCCAAATACGAATAGATTGATCATGACCAACTGTAACAAAGAATTCTCCACTTTGTGAAATACTCAAGGACCAAACTTCTGAAGTGTGAGCAGCAAATTTTTGAACTTGTTCAAATTTGTCACCATCCCAATATTTAACATATTTATCCTTACTCGCTGTAATAAAGTTATGTGTTTCTGGAAGAAATTTGACAGTCATGATAGCATCATCATGGCCAAAGATTGAACGATGACAATCACCAAAGTCCAACCCCCAAATACGAATATTTTTATCTGCTGATGTTGTAACAATCAATTTAGAATCATGGGAGATGTTAATAGATAACACTGGAAGCTTATGACCATAAAGGGAAAGGTAAAATTTCAATGAATCAAGGAAAAATACCTTAACTGTGTTATCCATTAAACCCACAGAAATGTATTTAGAGTCGGGGGAAATACAAACAGCAAGAACGTTTTCAGTTAATTCAAGTGTCTTTGTATGATTTAATTTTAAGGTTGATTCTAATGGATCCACTTTAATTTCCCAAAACCTCACTGTTTTATCAGAAGAACCAGTAACAAACCCCTTCCCATCAGGTAATAATTCAATAGACCAAATTGAATCTTCATGAGCATTTTCAACATGATGGATTATTTCAGAAGTGGATAAATTAATTAACTTTAAATCACCTGTTTTCAATCCAACAACAAGCAAAGTACCACCAGGAAGAAATTTACCACAAAGGATATGACCTATTTTATCTAATGATCTAATACAATTGAGTGATTTTAAATTCCAAATTTTAACTTGATTATTGGATCCTGTGTAAAGTAAAGTATCATCTTCATTAATATCAATCGATCTCACATCAGATCTATGCCCCGGTCTTTCAACAACATACTTTTGTGAATTAATTTTATCTGTAATTGAGTGTTTTTTAATATTTTCAGGGAGTTCAATAGTCCAATAATTGATTTCATTGTTTGCACTATTAATTATAATATTTAGTTTATTTGATGTACATTGAACAAAGGAGGCATGTCGAAGTTTGTATTCATTGTAAATAGTAGTGAATGGTGTAATTAACATAGGAATTTTAGCATTATTGATAGATTCATTAATTTCCTCTTCAGTCATCCCCTTATCAGCAAATCTCTTTCTTCTTTTATTAATTGCCTTTTCAATTTCATTAGCAGTTCTCAATCTGAAAACTTCAGCTGTTCTATCAGCATTAGCAATAAGGAAATAATTACCAAAGATATCAATATCCACTGCTCTATGTTTACTTTGCTTTGCAAATTTTCCTAATTCATAAACTTTTTCACCATCATTCTTTGAAAAGTCCAACTTCCAAACTTTACATTCAGAATCTAAACCTGTTGTAAAGATAATTTCTCTTTGACCATCATAACCTAATTGCCATGATTCACCACTATGAGCCATATGAGTTTCAATACATTGATTAATTTTCAAATCCCAAATCTTTATTAAACCATCCTTTGCAGTTGAAATTAAATAACCTGAATCATTGAAATAAAGTAAACCTGTAATGACATTTTTGTGACCTGTTAATTTAACAACACCCTCTTCAGAAACTAAATCCCAAACAATGATACTAGTATCATTAGATCCAGAAACCAAATTTGTACCATTTGCATCGAATTTTAATGAACTAATTGATCCCTTATGACCTTGAAATTTAATTAAGACACTTTGTGTAGCAATATCCCAAATCTTAATATCACCATTTGAATAACCTGCTGCCAATAAATTTGCAAATATACAGTGTGCTAATCTAGTAACAGTAGCAGGTGGAGTAGAAGTCGAGGAAGAATATGCACCGGGTTGAGGTGTATCATTAAATGTATTCATTAACGTTTGAGTTTTGACATTCCATTGTTGAATGGAATCTAATGCTGAAGTAAAAAGAGTTTGAGTTGAATCATCAAAAATCGTATTTGATTCAGATGAAATAACACCAAATACTTTATCCTGAACGTATCTTGGATAAGATTTCACCATTATATGATCTTATAAAGGAAATCTTGAATGAAAAATCTGAAAAAAAAAAAAAAAATTTTAGAGACAAAAAAAAAAATCAAAATCGTACACAGCCTTGAAATAACATTCGCTCAGCACTTAGTCACTGTCATTGAATATATTGCAACACAAAACAAGAATCAGTGTCTAGAGACACATTTCATAAAATATAATAATTATATTTACCAAATCAAAATTAGAAAATCCATTTAAATACTGTTTCATTAAAAATAATTTTTTATAAATTCGTTAAGCTAGAAAAAGCTATATAAAGTCAAGTTTACTCACCAGCATTCATCTTTTCAGCCATCTTACCTTGCTTAATAAGGATTTCTGGGGCATCCAATTCTGGGAGCATGATTTCAATAACTCTGGTCTTGTCAGCCTTGTTGAAAGCAGCATCGTTAAAGAGGTTGTGTAATTCATCAGTTTCAGAAACTCTCAAAGTTTCTTGTGGGGCATCAGGACCAAAGAGTTGGAGAAGCTTTGAGTGATCCCAACCTTGAATTTGGTTGTATTCAGCATGTAAACCGTGAATCAATTTTTCAATAGTGTAACCATTGTTGTTTAAAACGAACAAGTAAGTTGGCAACTTCCATCTCAAGATATCAGAAATGGCTTGAACAGTCAATTGTAATGAACCATCACCAATGAACAGAACAACTCTCTTGTAACCCTTGGCGTGATTACCTTGGTCATCAACAGCAAAGGAAGCACCAGCAGCAGCAGGTAAGGAGAAACCAATAGAACCCCACAAAACTTGAGAGATAGATTTAACACCAGCTGGCAAGTGAGTACCAAGAATACCGAAGGAAGAAGTACCGGTTTCAGCAACCAAAACATCACCAGCCTTCAAGAAGTGAGATAACTTCTTCCACAAGAATTCTTGTGAAAGAGGAGCCTTAGCTGGAGCAGCAGCAAACTTTTCATATTCCAAAACGGAAGCTGGCTTAGCTGGCTTAACAAAGTTAGCAGTGATCTTAGGGTTAGCCTTAATAGCATCAGCAAGAGCGTATAAAGCTGGCTTCATTCTCAAACCTTCAAAGTTAGCAGACATGTATTTACAGTATTCAGAGTGGAATTCAATAACATTGTTAGTGGAGTAACCGTAAGTAAATGAACCAGTGTTGTAATCAGATGGTAAACCACCAATAGACAAGATAAGATCAGAAGTTTCAACAATTTCCTTAACATCTGGGGCAGTCAATGCACCAACGTAAAGACCATAGAACATTTCAGAGTCTTCAGAGAAAGTGGATTTACCTAATGGGGTAGTGAAAACTGGGAAACCAGTAGCAGAAGCCAAAGCAGCAACTTCTGGAGAAGCTCTGTGTCTAGAAGCACAAGCATCAACCAAAATGATTGGGTTCTTAGCCTTAGCAATCAAATCAGCAGTTAAAGAAACAAATTCTTCTTGAGGAACAAGTTCGTTCTTTAATGGGGCCAAGTCCAATTTGGTCTTTAATCTAGTAGCATCAACCTTTTGAGTGAAGAAGTTAGATGGTAAACCAAGGTAAACTGGTCTCTTCTTGATGTAACCATGACGAATGATGTCATCAATAACATCAGCAGCAGTTTCAATGTCCTTAACAACAGCGGATTTGTCAGAAATTTGATTGGACATCAATTCAAAGTGGTCGAAAATTCTGTCACCAAGAGTGTGATGCAAGAGTCTCTTTTGTTCAGTAGATTCAATTGATGGCATACCAACAATGTGGATCAAACCAACGTGTTCGGCATAAGAACCGGCAACACCATTAAGAGCGGACAATTCACCAACACCAAAGGTAGTAATCATAGCACCAAAACCATTGATTCTAGAGTAACCATCAGTAGCGTAAGCAGCGTTCAATTCATTTGCGTTACCAGCCCATCTGATTTCTGGGACGTCATCGACGTAATCAAGCAATTGTAAATTGAAATCACCAGGGACACCAAAGACAGTATTAATACCAGTATCCAACAATCTTCTGAAAAGATATTCACCTAATGGGATTTCTGTAGCAGTCATATTAAAATTAAATATTAAATTATTTGAATAAAGAAGTTTAAAATAATATTGATTCCAATGGGTATATTGGGGGGTCCTCTCCCTTTTATATACTTTTCACAACAACTTCATCATCCCACTTTCGGAGTTTTCTTATCCCTCGACAAAACCATCAGCCGCATTGCGTGGCGCATGAAAACGTTAGATGATTTTTTTGTTGGCGCCGTCAACTTGTTTACGATTCCTTACAACTGGAGTGTTTAATCAGGTATTGAGGGAGTTGTATTCATCATGAATCCAGCGGAGATAGATCAATTAATAGAGAAATTTCCAACGGGTGAAACCCTTCGTGTTGTGGATCTCAGAAGGGTCTTGGCCCATTATAAAATCCCCCATTCTGCTAGATTGCGTAAGGCGGAATTAGTGGAATTATATAAGGACCAGTTGATTCCGAAACTGAAACAACTGGCATCCGAGGATAATCAAAAGTCACACACAAGAACTAATAAGGGGGGTGGTATTCAATCAATTAAATCCTTTTCACCAGCAGCTTCACTGTTATCATCTTCATCTAATGTTGAATCAAAAACCCCCATTAGTTATTCAATCAAAAATGATTCATCATCTTTATCATCAGCTCATTTGAAAGCTTCTCATCCCCCACGGAAAATTATCGGTGCCCGAGACGTATCATCTTCTAATAGTAACAATATTACTAACAATAACAATACTACAACTACAAGTTCTAATATTCATTTGTCTCATGATAATGTCTTCCAATCAAGAAAGAGGAATACATCTGAATTAATAGGTTCAACTGATGATACAAAGATATACGAAGATTATTCTAGGGTGTTAAAGAAACCCGCTATTTACAAGGAGCATTTTTCATCATCTCCTTCATCATCATCATCATCATCATCATCATCGTCGTCTTCTTCATTTGATTCTTCAAATCAAACTATAAGGAAACTAACTACTGAGAATCAATCCACACCTGCCAAAAAAGTAAATTTAGAAATTGATCCGGAAGAATTAGCTAATAGTACCGCATTAATTGGGGTGAATCTAAACGCCGCTCAAGTTCACCCACCCCCTAAGTCCACTTCATTTATTATTGCTAATGAAGATGAAGAAATCGGTGATAAATCAATAACCCCAATATTACATAGTTATAGTGATGTATCGGAAATTGAAACTCCATCACCAAAGAGAAAAAATAAACCATTGATTTTAAAGGGTCCCATTGGTAATATTAATGAAAATCGTGTCCAATTTGCAAAATCCCCCCCTCTACCATTGAATCAATCATTTAAGGGCCACAATATTTCAGGTGATCTTCATATTCATACGCCTGATTTATCACTTGGCGACTCTGATATTTTAACTCATTTACAATCTGAAATAGAATTAGAACAATCAAGAATTGAAGAGGAATCTGAAAAGAAATCAGATGAATTTGATCAAAATATTCGTTTAAATCTTATTAAACATCAAGTTAATAAATTTTTAATTGGATTCTTAGTATTTTCGTTATTATTAAAAATTCTTTTAATTTATTTAAATGAGAGAACACTTATTGGATTTTGTGGTTTTGAGACAAGACAAAAATGGATAGATTTAGATTTAAATGGTATTTCACCTAAATTATCTAAATTTATTAATATAATTAATCAATGGCATTTGAAATGTGTATCATGTCCTGATTATGGTATTTGTTCACAAAATTCCAAATTGACTTGTATTCCAGATTATACTGTTTCCAATCCACTTCTTTGGTCATTTTTTGGACTTATACCAACATATAATGAATGTATTTTGGATTCTAATAAGTTGAAAAGGATCCAAGAAATCATTAAATTGACATTAGATATATTAGCGTATAGGAATGCCAGTGTTAAATGTGGTGAGGGTAGTAATGAAGAAGTAGGGTTAACATGGGATCAAATAGTGGAATTTGTAAGTGATAAATTACATTTAGATCCAAATGATGATTATTTCAGTTATTATTGGACAAAGGCTCATGCTTCAATTGTTGGAGTGAATGATTTAATTTTCACAAATGAGGGATTAGTTAGATCAAGATCCAAATCTAAGTTAAGTTTCAAATGTCAATTACAACGTTCAATGTCAACATTAATTTACAAATTGAGATATTATATAATTACAATGGGAGTTTTGTTCTTAATATTGAGTATAATCTTTTACAAAATTAGTAAATGGCAAAGGAAAAAGGAAGCCATTAGAGAATTAACACGAAAGGTATTTACAAAATTACAAGAACAAAAAAGACAGTTTAAAGCAGGTCATACTGATAGGGAATTTTTAAGTAAAATTCAATTAAGAGATTATTATCTACCCCAACTGAAACTGTCTAAAAAGGATGGACATTTTGTTTGGGAACGGGTTGTTTCTCGAGTAGAAGAAAATAGCAATGTAAAATCCATTGATGAGGAAGTCGATGGTGATATTAGAAGGGTCTGGTATTGGACCTTGGATGTATTTTAATTATTATAACCTTTTATTGTATAATACGGATGCTCGTTACGTAATATTGACTCATTGCTTTTTTCTGAATGAGAAAAAGAAAAAGCAAAGGGAAAATAAATAAATAATATTTATTCTGCTTGGCTTTATATTAGCCAAACTTGTCTCGTTATTTTTCTCTTTTCCAACTTAATTAATAAGATAGTGAAATGTCTACCTTTGGATCTGTGTTTCGTGTGACTACATACGGTGAGTCTCATTGTAAATCTGTTGGCTGTATTATTGATGGTGTTCCACCAAATTTATCCCTAACTGAAGAAGATGTTCAGCCACAATTAACTCGTCGTCGTCCAGGTCAATCAAAATTGTCTACCCCAAGAAATGAAAAAGATCAAGTTGAAATTCAAAGTGGTACAGAATTCGGTAAGACTTTAGGTACTCCAATTGCTATGATTGTCCGTAATAAAGATCAAAGACCTCATGATTATTCAGAAATGGATGCTTATCCAAGACCATCTCATGCTGATTTCACTTATCAAGCTAAGTACGGTATTAAGGCCTCCTCAGGTGGTGGTAGAGCTAGTGCTAGAGAAACCATTGGTAGAGTCGCTGCAGGTGCCATCGCCGAAAAGTTCCTTAAGCAAATTAACGATGTTGAAATTGTTGCATTCGTTTCAGGTGTTGGTGAATGTGAAATCAATAGATCTGTGAAAAATCCTGAATTTCTTGAATTATTAGAAAACATCACTAGAGAACAAGTCGATGCTGCTGAACCAATTAGATGTCCAATTCCAGAAAAGGCTGCTGAAATGATTAAAATCGTTGAACATTATAGAGATCAAAATGACTCTATTGGTGGTGTTGTTACTTGTGTTATTAGAAATTGTCCTATCGGGTTAGGTGAACCTGCCTTCGACAAGTTAGAAGCTCTTTTGGCTCATGCTATGCTTTCTATTCCAGCTTCTAAGGGGTTTGAAATTGGTTCAGGTTTTGAAGGTGTCAAGATTCCTGGTTCTCAGCATAATGATCCATTTATTCAAAAGGGTGATAGACTGGGGACCACTACCAATAATTCTGGTGGTATTCAAGGTGGTATTTCTAATGGTGAAAACATTTACTTTTCTGTCCCATTCAAATCTCCTGCAACTATTTGCCAGCCACAAGAAACAGCCACTTATGAGGGTGAAGAGGGTACTCTGAACTCAAAGGGTAGACATGATCCTAACGTTGTTCCAAGAGCAATTCCTATTGTCGAAGCTATGGCTGCCTTGGTCATTGCAGATGCTTACTTGATTCAAAAATCAAGAGAATCATCCTTTGGTATTGTTCATTAAGTGATATTTATTTAGATACTACATAATAATGAAATTGAATGTAAAAGCATTTAAAATAATCCTAGTATAAAAAAAGCAGTTAAAATAAAGAAAGTATGTAAATTTACAATGGTTGGTTTCAACTAACAGTTCTTTGACGAACTTGTTCTTCTAATGATTCTATTCCAAAGGTACTACTACCAGAACTGACACATCTTTTATCATTCTCATTAATGATATTTTGCTGTAATTCTTGATGTTCACTTAAGTTCTCTGTTTCTGGTTCTGGTTCTTCCTGTTTTCCTTTTTGTGAAATGGTCTTGTTTCTAAAGATTTCACTCTTTGTATCATTATTCACCTTTTTAAGAATTGAATCCCCCCTAAATATGTCACTTTGCATTTCAGCAAATGGATCTATGTCATTTGTACTTTTAAGAATTGATTCTGATCTAAACATATTATTTCTACCGTACTTTGAATTGAATCTTCTAAGAATTGAATCTCCCCTAAATATATCGCTCCTCATATCAGCAAACGGATCTAAATCATTATGCTTTTTAAGAATAGTGTTTCCCCTAAATATATCACTTTTCATATCTGAAAATGGATCTAAATCTGCACTGTGTTTAAGAATAGAATCCCCCCTGAATATATCACTTTTCATATCAGTAAAGGGGTCTAAATAATATTTGGAATTGTAAAGGGTTGAGTCACTTCTGTATAAATTACTATTCATATCAGCAAATGGATCATCAAATTGATAGCCTTTATTAGTTTCAAATAATAAATCATTTGTGTGGTTAATGGGGTTGATAGAGTAATTCATATCCAATAAACTCACATTATCATTTAATTCATCAGGATGTTCCTGAATAACATCCGGATTTGTAATTCTTAATTTATTGGATTTTCTTTTGGAATTCATTCTTCTCATCATATTTATAACACTGGAATTGTACGCTGAATCATCTAAAGAGCCATCCGATTTATTGGATTGTTGATATGAAAATGAACCAGATTTTGTTGTTTTAGATGGTGATGTTTGTGAAAACATGTCTTCATTTGATGAAATAGATTTTGATTTAGATGTATTTGAACGGTGTGTTCTAGGAGTTAAATATGAAATATATGAATCCCTTTTGGTGGATGTAGATGATGTTTGAAAGGTTGAAATCGACGAATTTTCAGGAATATGATTTAAAGGTGGGTATGAATAATCACTATTATGATTTGGATTGTGATTCATATAAATGTGCTTTGGAATTGGTGGTAATGTTTTAGATAGAGTTCTGAAAATGGCACTTGAAAGTGATGATGATGATTGAGGTCTGTTGAATGAAATATTATCCCCATCATCAAAATTATTAATAATAACATCATTAGCAGAAATTGGCAGAGATTCTCTAGATCCTTTATACGTTGAATCTGTGCCAAAAGATGACGTTGAAAATTGCTTATGTTGGTTTTCATAAAAATCAACAATTGCTGCCACCTCCTTTTCATTCATTTCCTGTTCCTTTCTTTGTTTATATTTTCTATAATAGAAAAACCCCAAACAAGAAGCTATTATAACCACTAAAATCGGTATAATAACTGATAAGGCAATGATCAATGATTTATTAACTGCATGGGAATTATCATTGTGCTCAGATTGGAGTTGGGAATAATTAACGGAATCAACTTCTTTAAAGGTGTCTGCATTGAATAGACTAATGGTAAATTCTTGGCTTCTTTTGGTTCCCTCGTTGATAACTAAAAGAGTATCATATAGAGACACTATTCCATATGCATTTTCTAAATTTAATGTTGTGCCATTACCTGTGCTGTTTGATAACTGATCACTTAAATCATTCCATTCCCAAACGTAACTGCTAACATTCAAGGATGCAATATTTGTTGTAAGAGGCTCCCCATCAATATCTGTGCCTCCCAAAGCAAGAACTGAGCTAACTTGAAAGTTATTTGTGGTTTCATTGAACACAAATTCATTTGATGTTTCAAAAACAGGTAATAAAAGAGGATTCAAAACGCCAGTGATTGATTTCTCACTAGTACTTTCACAAGGACGTTCTGCCCAACCATTATATTGCCAAACGGGTATTTCATCGACATTTGCATAACTAGAATCTGATAAACCGCCAAATAATATTTCCGTGTTGGCATTTATTTCTAGACTTGTGGCTTGCTGAAACGGATTTGGTTGAACAGATGTTATTGCATTGGAAAATTTAAACGATTCAAGATCTAACCTTAGCATTCTATTTGATAAAGAGGACGTATTAGTGTCGATACCACTGAACATGTAAACAGCATTTGGGTCTGATCTTGAATAAATATAGGATGTGTTTGCAAAATATGAAATATTGGATGGCACCTGTATGTCATTCCAATCATCATATATACTATCATATTGTTGAACTTGTAACATTGTTTGATTACTGATCTTCAGCGATGGACAAAATGCATAAAGCGAATCAGAAGTTGCCAAGAGTTTGCAATCATTATTAGCTGGAGTTGACAGCTGATTGACAAGGATATCTCCCGATTGGTACATTTTATCAAATGGAATTTCAAGTAGCGTATCTGTTCCATTATCCCTTAAATGAGTAAATACTGTTCTATTCTGATACATATACAATGTATCCTGGTATGCCGCTAAGGCATACGAAGTGCTTATTAGGGTTATTAAACCTAATTTCATCAATACCTAGCAGAGCGTCACGCCTTCAGAGCGGTGAAATTGATCAACAACAATAATTCATTAGAAGATCAAATGGCTGGTTTGGCTGACATGTTTACATATTTCCAAATTAGGAAAATTTCCCAATCGAGCTAAATTACAAATACACAATCGAATTGGTCTTTTTGACATCCTAAAGGTCAAGCAACAGATGCAGGGTAGCTGTATGTCTTCTGGATGCCTATGTTTTGGATTTTCTTATGATTGAACTATCTTAAAAGGGATATAAGGGTGAAAAGTAGAAATTGAGACGAGAAAATCCTACAACCAAGTTTGACGTCCGGGAGTACATCAAGAAAGAATGAAAGTAAAGTTTCTATTTCAAAGCAATTGTTTGGCGAAAGTGGAAATCTATTACAAATTGAAGTAACTGCTCATGTTGAACAAACGTAGAGGCCACTTTCACGATTTTAAATTATGAAAATTACTACCATTCTTTCCTAACAATAACTAACTGAAAATTAACCTTTTATTTTCTCTATATTGATTGTATTTGTGGGAGAGAGAAAGCAGAGGAAACAAAGAGAGTAATGCTCACCAAGATATAGAAGATAGAAATTTACTATTCTTAGCAAAATAAATAGCCTTTAGGGTAAATCAATGCCATAAGACATTCAACTGTACTTGTACTCAAACAAAGAACACATAATTAAAACACACAATATGGTTTTGATGCGCTCCAGATGATTAAATATTTGCCAATATATTTTGATAGGTAAAATATGAAGCTTACATAAGCAATCATTGGGAAACGGAGATTGTTGGCGATAGTTTTTTGAGTGGGAGAGTCGAAGGCAAGCTTCTTATATAGAACACAATATTCAATGGCACGTAGAAATAATCAAGAAGACCGTTTATTGGAGATGTTAAATTCCCAAGGGAATAGGAATTGTTGCGGTGAATGTAAAGCCCATGACCCAACATGGGCATCTTGGAATTTGGGTATATTCTTATGCGGTAGATGTGCGTCAGCTCACCGTTCTCTTGGACCTGATATTTCTGTTGTGAAAAGTTTGTCAATGGAACACTGGTCATCCACTGAGCTTCATACTATTGAGAGAATTGGGAATAAAAGAAATAATTCATTTTGGAATGAAAAAAGGGTCCCTTTTCCATTTGACCCTGAAGACAAGGACGTTTTAGTCACTTGGTTGAGAAATAAGTACACTGGGAGATATAGAAATAGCGTTGTGAGGGATGAAGATTACAATTTAGGCCCAACATTAAAAAGTAGAGATGACACAACTGACGATTATGGATTTGAAAAGGGGTCATTCAGTAGTAGAAGCTATGGGAGTGGTAGCATATACAGTGAAAGTGGTTCCGGTGTCACTAGATCTATGAGGAAAGCGCACGAGAGATTAACTGGATCTGACAGAATATACCAAGGCAGTCGTAATGCCAGTTGGGATCGTCCATCTTCTAGATCCAGAAATGATTATAGCGACGACCAATACTCAAATAGAATAAGCAGAGCTTCATATAGTCGCTCTTTTAATGACAATTCAAATGATCGATTGAGTTTCCGTAGCCCAACATCCTCTGAAAAAAGAAAATATGGTGATCAATCCCGGAAAATGAAATATGATATGGGGTATGAAGATGAAGATGCTAACATTGAAGCATTGGTTTTATCAAAGGGTAATATTAATAAAGCTATCGATATTATAAAAAGATCAGGCTCTTCTTCTTCAATCAGAAATAACAACGATAATAAAGTCCCAACGTTGCCACAGAGACGTGCAACTGCGGGCTCTCTGTTTGACTCCTCAAAAGCCGGAGGGTTTGATTGGTTGGGGGATGCAAGTAATGCTACAGCAAACAATAATGGCTCAACAAGTTTGATTGATTTGGATTCTAATGAGCAAATATACCAATATGTTGATCCTAACACTGGAGCTGTTTATTATATTGATAGCAACGGCCAACAATACGCTGATCCTAATGTTCCACAGCAACAGGCAATGTCTCCAATGCAATTACAACAAGCTCAGGCGCAAATAATGCAACTGAATGGTGCCAACCCAATGTTGGCACAGCAACAACTTGCACAACAACAGTTATATCAGCAACAGCTAGAACAGCAGCAAATGTATCAGCAACAGCAACAACAGTTACAAATGCAACAAATGCAACAACAGCAACCTGCATTAAATAGAGCACCAACTTTGGCTGAATTACAGCAACAACAGCAATTACAGCAAATTCAGCAACAAACAGGCGCTTATCCAGTTCAACAACAAGGTTACTTTCAAGGGTTTTAATTCTATATTATAGCTTTTATTACCTTTTTACTGTTATTTTTTTATTTTGTAAATCTTAACCAATTAAACGTATTTATTGAGAAAAAGAAGTATGTATTACGTAATTTCAGATAAAGCTAAACTTGAAATTAAGAAACTGATAAGAGTTTATTATACCAACCAAACCAAATTAAAAGACAAAAATATATAGAATATAATAAAAAATTTAATTAAAATGTCCTAGTTGCCCTATATTGGTTTTTGGAATTATTTTGGTGAACAAGAATCAAGATTATTAAAACGGAGTATTTTCAATGGTCTCAAATAATCACCACCAAGGTATTAAGGAATGTAAACATCTGTTCAAATATGTCAGAAGATACATAAGAATAGCTTAATCTTTAATTTGAAACTTAATTAAGAACAGTTCGTGAGTCATAATTGTTTACTCTTATCCATTAGGTCAAAATTAATATATTAGTAATAACATTTTTTAATCTAAAGATATTTGCACCGGAGAAACCTCTAACGGCCAGCCTATCTGTTGGGACAATGAAAAGCTTTAAATGAGCCAACTAATTCAATTTGAACCCTATTATAAATAGTAATTGTGTGTAAAATGTGACACTTTTAAGGGGGACGATGTGGCGCGTTGCAAACTTGTCCCCATAACAATAACATCCTTTTCCTAATTATGTCACAACAGCGTGTGGGCCACTTCACTTTCGGCACTGAAATAGGACGTGGATCGTTTGCAAACGTGTATAGAGGGCAGGACCAAATAACGGGGAAGGCGGTCGCTGTCAAAGCAGTGTTTAAAAGTAGGCTTAAGAATCAGAAACTTATTGATAACCTAGAAATTGAAATAAATATTCTCAAAACTATGAGAAACCCCCATATAGTGGCCCTGTTAGATTGCATAAAGACCACCAAATATATTTACCTTGTTATGGAATATTGCGCCCTTGGAGACCTTTCTTATTTTATTAGAAAAAGAGATCAATTGAAGGTTACGCATCCAATAGTTAGATCCGTACTGGAAAGGTACCCACCACCCAAGGGATATAATGGACTCAACAAAACAATAGTGATTAATTTTATTAAACAACTGTCGTCTGCATTGGAGTTTTTACGATCACAAAATCTTGTTCATCGTGATATCAAACCTCAAAATTTACTTCTTTTACCTCCCTGCCAAAGCAAAAAGGACTTTGAAAATAGAAATTACTCTGGATTTTGGGAATTACCGGTGTTGAAAATTGCGGATTTTGGGTTTGCTAGGTTCCTACCTTCAACATCAATGGCTGAAACACTTTGTGGCTCTCCTCTTTATATGGCCCCGGAAATTCTTCGTTATGAGAAATATAATGCCAAAGCAGATTTGTGGTCTGTGGGGGCAGTTATTTATGAAATGACAGTAGGAAAACCTCCATTTAGAGCTGCTAATCATGTTGAGCTTTTACGTAAAATTGAGAAGGCTAAGGATGAAATTGCATTTCCCCAAAATTGTGACATTGATGAAGGCTTGATAAGATTGATTTGCTCATTACTCAAGGCCAATCCAACAGAGAGAATGGGATTTAATGAATTTTTTAATGATCCGATAGTGATTGGTGAAGATTTTGACACTATTGATGAACCACTTGATTGTGATCTTGAAGACGATCAAATGTTTATAAGCGAATATATTCAGTTGCCTGCTGAAAGTTCTCCAGTGAAAAATGCAAACAGTTCGAGGTCATCTCAATCTAAAATCATGTCATCCACTTCCACTAGAGTTAACATTCCTGAAAGAGTTGAAGAAGAGGATCTGAATGACAGGTTGACGCTTTCCTTAAGGATTGAAGATGAAACAAATTTATCTGCGTCAAACGTTCAGGAATCAGCAACTCCAAAGGTTGATCCGGATGCTGCACCTTTGGATCACACTACTACCCCAGGAAAAATTGAAGAATTGTTAAACGCTCATAAAAAACAACAGCAACAACAACAACAGAGAGCAAATTCTCAAATTCCAACTAGGCAGAATTCTCTATCTAGGAGGAAGACGGATGCTCCATATGAGCGCGAATATGTTGTTGTTGATAAGGGTACCGTAGAGATCAATTCACTTGCGGATGATATTTCTAGGGGGCCTAGAACACTAGGAATTTCTCCAAGAGCATATTCCATTGGTACTGGTATGACTAGAGGTTATTCATTTGGCAGCCGCAAACTGAGCGTGGGGACTACTAGCTCTGGTGCAAGTGTTGGGTCAGGTAATGCTTTGCGTGAGGTGTTAGATTACACACATGAAAAGTTATTTGGTAGCGGAAATAACAACAATCTTTCATCTGGTAGTAGCTTTGGAAGCTCGAATTCCATTGAGGGTCCTGCAAAGAGAAATTCTAGCAACACTATTGTGAACGAATTGATTACAGCAAAGCCATTGAGAACAACATCCAATAACAATGATATAATTTCGAAATTAGAGATATTGGCAACTATGGCTCATGTAATTTCTCTATTTGCAGAGGTTAAATTTTCACAATTAATCCCCTTACCTCCAAGTTCTGATAGACTATCTGACCCTTTTACTAATTCTGGGCTGGAATCTTTGGGATTGAATGATAAGCTACCATCATCTCAGGTGAACATCATTGGTAAGGAAGGATTGGCATTATATATGAAGGTTCTAGGTTTATTGGCAGAAGCAATGAAATTGGCTGGTGATTGGTGGAAGAAGAATAGTTTGAGTTCTAAAACTAACGGGGACTTGAACGAATTGGTGCAATGGATTAGAAACCGCTTTAATGAAAGTTTTGAGAGAGCTGAGTTTTTAAGATTAAGATTAGAAGAGATTAATTTATCTCAAGTATCCACCATTATTGCGAATAGTGCAGAAGTTGGGAATAAATTGATCTTTGATAGGGCACTTGAGATGTCTAAGGGTGCTGCAATGAAGGAGTTAAGGGGAGAAGACTTGCCTGGATGTGAAAGAAGTTATGCTACAGCAATTTGGATGTTGGAGTCGCTTCTTCACGATGGTTTAGAGGATGAAGATGACCAGAATACTGTTCAAACGTTTGTGGACGGTATAGGTAATAGGTTGAAAGTTTTATGGAGTAAAATATCAGCCAAAGCTTAAAAGGTTGAATTCATGCATACCAATATCCTGGTAGTGGATAACTGAGATGAATCAATCTCTGCTAAGCTCAATATTAAAAATTCAGCTCTTTCAAAACTTTTGTCAAGACAGTTTCTGATCCGCTGCACCAATATTTAACATATTCACAAGAAGGTGCTGAGGGGGATTCGAACGGACAATTCATCCTTTTTTGAAGTATTTAGGAAGAGTTTGAAATAAATAAGGAAAAAAAAATAACATATACAAGGTATTATATATAAATCAGGTTCATTTTAGTTAGTTATATAGGGATTGCATTTTTGGGTGTTTTTTAATATTAATTTCGATTTTTAGAATTTAGTAAATACCAACTGAATGTTAGTAGCTTTAAAATTGACCTATCTCTTTTTAAGTTGAATAAAAGCTTAAAGCAACAATAGATACGAGCCCGGGGTAATAATCCGCAGCTGAGTGATTTTTCCGTGAGAAACTGGGCTGTTTTAATACCCAACAAGACAAATTTTTGTCAATCGTTATTTTTCAATGTAGTCAAACATATGAATTCTAAAAACTTTAATGATTACCTTTTCATTCCAAACCTAACTGCTCATTTTTGCTGATGTTTTACTTCTAACCGTCTCGTATATTCCAAGAAAAAGAAACTCCGAGCAATTTTTCAAAATTCACATGCCCCCGCTTAAGAGAGAAAAAAAAAGTAAAGAGGAAGCCGTTTCGGTTGAGGAGCTCTTGTTTCTTTAGCAACCGGTTTCTTTCAATAATGACAAGATCCAGGTCAAATATACGGACATTCACCTCATCATCATTTTACAAGGATAATGTTGATTACGGCAGATTTACATTATCACCAGTTAGAAACTCTGGATCGGAATCAACGGCTCTTTTAACAAAACTTGAAGTCACCGATTCAAATCCAACTTCTAGAAGTGATTTAGATGCTGACACTGGACTTCCAACACATAGAGATCTTTGCTCATATTATAGTCTGCCCCAATGGCAGAAAGATAACGATTACATCACTCACGGTTACGTGAGAGAAACGAAGGACATTTTCCATTGCCTTGATACCCTTTTCTTTTTCAATAACGAATCCATCAATATATTCTCCCATTTACTTCCGGGAACGTTGTTCCCCCTCATGTTATTCCTTTTTGTTCCATATGCTGTTTCTCATACCAATTTCATCAACTATATACCTCCTTTTTTAATTCATTTACCAGCTTATACGACAAACGACAAATACGACAATTATATCTTTGGTATTTTTGTGATGGGGTTTGTCACATGTTTATCATGCTCTGCTACATTCCATATGCTGAAGGTGCATTCGAAGAAAGTGGCTTCAATGGGATCAAGATTGGATTATGCTGGAATCATCTTGCTCATTGGTTCTTCTCTGATCGGAATAATCCACTATTCATTAGTTGACTATCCAATAGCTAAAACTTTATTTATTTCAATCACAACCATTATTGGGTTATGTGCATTGATTTGTACGTGGCATCCAGATTTTCGTTCACCAGAATGGAGAACCATTAGAACAATTACCTTTGTCTCCTTTTCTCTTTCAGGTTTAATCCCGATTCTTTTCGGGTTTTTAATTTTTGAAACTCAAGAGGCAATTGATAGAGCTGGTCTCAAATATGTTCTTTTTGAAGCCATTAGTTACCTTTCGGGTGCTTCAATCTATGCATTTAGATTGCCTGAGAGATGGATTCCGGGCAAAGTCAACATGATTGGAAATTCTCATCAAATTTTCCATGTACTAGTTGTTTTTGGTGGCTGGTTTCACTTTAACGCTCTTGCTGCATCTTATAAATTTGCCAAATCTGTCACCTTAGGTGGGTCCCCAATATGAAATTGTTCTTACCCTTTTGAACTTGTTATGAATTAAAATTATTATGGAATACTTATTTTACTATTTTTCTATGGTCTTACTCGTTATCTCTTTATTTATGCATACAATGACACTAAAATGCTTTTTTACTTATGTTAAAGGCTAGTTTTATAAAGAAGAACTTTATTTTATAAATTAGTTATTTAGAAATTAAAATTAAAATACACATCCTGAGCTAATAAACAAACGATACTCTTCCTTTTTGGCCCATCTAACCAATTTCATAGCCATTTCGATCATTTCTTCTTGATTTGATGATCCTCGGCTTAAAATATAAACTTCATAGCCACTTATAATGGCTCCCAATCCATGTATTTGTTCATCATTGTTTTTCCATTGGATAAACTTCAGAGGCGTTGTGCTGAAGTAAAGCAAACTTCTACGGAGCTCGTTATAAACCCTCATTAATTTCATTTTAATATTGTAGTCATCCACATTAAGGTTGGAACTCTTTGGATAAATATATTGAGTCAATTTCCTATTTTTCATAACAAAATGGAATATGCTTTGTTTTGGCATCAATAAATTCATGTTTAAAGATATGATGGACTCCCGACCACTCGATATTCTTGGAGTTTGTGATTGTATTGATGACCCCAAATGAGGTAGTGAACCCGGTGATTTTGGTGGTTTATTACCAAAAAAAGATCTGATAGAACTAAAAGTACCTCTTCGTTGTCTATCATTAAAATCAGAGTTCACTAAAGAATTCAATGGTTGTGGTAATAATGGTTGATTTTTTACTGATGATTTTGTAACATTTTCAAATGTAATAGAGTTAGAACCCAATAAACCCTTCCAAATATCATACCAGATAACTTTATCAAATAATACTGACTTTGCTAGACCTGTTGCCACTTTCTTCATCTCATTAAATGCATCTCTATAGGGGGTGATGACAATGATGCCAATTTTGGAGTCGTCTTCATCGGGATCTTCATTGTTCAAGGAAAATAAAGTATTTTCATTTGATTCAACTGAAACATCATGTAAATCAAATAATCGTGGATCATTTATTTGATGGAATTGAATTAAAGTGTATAAATGACCAGTTGGGTTAAACTTGGGTAAGCAAAGTGGTAACCAGTAGGTCTCATTTGTTGTCAATTTCAAGTCGGCATTAGTGTCTGTTTTAGGCAAACTTCGTGAATTATGTGCTGTATCATTAGAAAATTGTATTGGTGTTGCATTAGTTGATGTTGCTGTTGTGGCCAATTCTGGTGATGATTCAGGAGCCTTTGATTTTGGTGATTTAAATGCATTGGTATTGTAAATAATTTCAAAAAGAATAGAAAGATCAGAAGTATGCAAAGTATGCCTCTTAGGTCGCATAATATCAATTAATTTACCATTAGGTCCTACAATCAATGCATATAGTAAATTTTCAGTTTTATGATTAAGCATCTTCCTTTCTAATCTTAATCTTGTTGATTGCTTCATTTTCAAACATTCTAAACCACCAAAAATTTGTCCCATATTTGTATTATTAGCAAGTCCTGTACAAATTGAATCCAATGATGTGATGTCTGTAGGACCTAACATTTGACGTAAATCAAAATTAGCTCTTTTGCTAAAGGTCTTATCAATGAAGGGTTTCGAAAGAGTCGAAAGCAAAAAGTTATATAGGAAATCCAACTGTTGTATAAGCTCCATTTGTGTAGATTGCTTGGAAGTGGATATAGCCATTAATAAAATGGGATTTTTATTTAAAAACACAAACTTTATGGGGGATCCATCTTTATCTTCTGCTTCTATCATTTTGATTTCCTCTGATACACCCTCAGAGTATTCATAAAAAGACACAATGGTTTGGATAATACCAGAGTATACCACCAATAGATCTTGTGATCCATGCATTGAGTAAATTGGCTTCCCTGCCGATGATAATATAAAAAAGTGCCTTTGATGATGGAAAAGGGCCCCCTGATCATTTAAATCATCTGCTATTTCAATATGACAGTCATTGTGGTCTAATGGAAATCCCACATGGTCATCTTCTAAATCTAAATCCTCTAAATCAGCCAAAGTTGGTGATGTTATACTCGAAACTTCTGATTGTAGTATAGACACGCCTTCAATGGAAGTACTACCATAACAACTCGCAGTCTCCATATTAAGGCCCCTAGTAGGCTCAACAGCCATATCGCCAAACATTATCCCCCCATCGATGATGGAGGCACTCTGATTAGCGTAATTGAATTCCATTGGAGAGCAAAACAAATCATTTCCAGTTATCAACAACTTCATTTCTCATGAATCTCTCCACCAGAAGATCCACTTTATCTCTCAAAAGCCAAAGCAGTCAGAAGAGTGGACAACAAGGGAACTCTAAAGGATCCAATACTAAATCCACGACCCCAAGTATTTATTCTCTGGGGAATAACTCTTCAGGGACGCTGATGCTGCAACAACCCAATTCCATTTCAAAAGTTGAATTTACTAATGTGAGACCAGAGGAGGTGCCTGAAACTAGCCATGAAGACGGAAGACCCAAGTCTAATAGGCTTAAGAGGTTTATGCATAAGATTAAGAAAGAACTAGATACAGAGTCTATTCATGAAAGGGTTGGCTCAGAACTGTCAATTCAAACAAAATTCCTCCCCAGACATAGCAGTGAACACAAGTCTCCGCTGTCTAGGACATTTAGTAGAGATGAATCTAAAGTGTCTTTTGGTGATCGATTGAGACTATTAAATTCAACTAAATATAAAAGTTACAATTATCATAACCTGATCAAAAATAAAAGAGATAAGAATAAACTAGGACCTAAAACAAATGATTCCAGTACCAATCAAGGATCTGATTTACAAAGTTTATCTGAGACTTATTTAAATGAGTATACAGTTCAAGAATTAGAACAAATGATTCAAAATCATACATTATCATTAGCTAATTGTAATGAATATGCCAATGACATTTACAATTCTATAAAACAGTTAATAACTCCAATGTTCAAAGGGGAGAAATTGAAATATTCAATTGAAGATATGACAAAATTGATTGGGATATATGTTAAATTGAGAAAGACACAAGAATCAATCGAAGAGCAAGAACTGCAATCACCCCTAACACATTCAACATCTTCTTCCTCTATTTCTGAATTATTACCTCCACAAGCCAAAATTGGGTTTCCGTTTGTCCCACCATCCCCTGCAGAGTCCAATACACAGACTATGTCTTCCCCAGTGATTAGAATACAAACCAATGTTTTCAGTGCAATAACGGCAATTAAGGAAGACTTTTTGGATTTAATGAAATACCTGATGATGACAATGATAAACCAATTGTTTTATGATGAATTTAAACAGGATATTAAGTTCATTAGGGGGGCACATCACTTATTAACTAAAAGAAGAAATACCCTGTCATCTATTCATCATCAACAGCAACAACAGCAACATCATATGAGTATTTCATCATTTGGTTCATCTTATGCACCAGACTTATCATATAATGACACAGCACAAAGTATGGTTGATTTACCTATAATGCCATCAACAAAATCAATGACGTTAACCCCATCAGTGGCCACAGGTTTGGGGACTATTTTTCCATCATTACATGATCAAAATGCCAGCTCTACTATGTCTGCATCCACTATACAATCACTGTCAAACTTAGGTATGTTACCATTAGGAACCTTTGAAAGATGTAACAGTTTGCTATGGGATTTCTTTGAATCTAATGTGATGTATGAATTGACCGCCATCTTTCTACCAATTGAGTTAGAATCATCTACTGGTCATATCAATGCTTCACGATCAAGAAAAAGAGCTGATAGGATTAAATATGGAAGCTCAACTCAAATTTCAGGAATTGCTCCAGCAAAATCAGCACTCACAACATATACCAATACTTTAGTTCACCCGGATTACTTTAAAACTAGTCTGAATGTGGGTTCAGATTCAACAAATTTAAGTCCAAACCAGTTTAGTGACCAAAGCTGGAGTCAAAATACCGATTCGATCAATCATGTTGGAGTAATTGGTGAATGGTCTGATATTAATATTAGAGAATGGATCTTGTTAGCCTATCGTGATTTTGTGGTGATTCCTCTATATGAGTTGAATCGTAATTATGAAGAAGTTGATGGGGTTATTGATTCATTAAGGGTAGAAGAACCTAGTATTATAGACAAGTATTATGATGCATATGTTCTTCAACAATGTTTTCTGGCACTGAGCTCACTTGAAGCAAATGACACCAACCAAAAGCTTGTCGAAAACCTTCTTGAGCAAATGAGAGAGAAATGCCGTCAACTGGAAAAACCCTTCAGTGATTGAAAATTTACAATTTTATTGAAAGACCCGAATGAGGAAATATTCTTGATTTCTCTTAATCTTTTACTATTTTACCTGTTCATCAAACTTGTAGATTTTAATCGTTGCAATATAAAGGCCATTCCAATATCAATGTCAAATCTGATTACATAATCAACTGTGACGCGCTACGTGGCCTTTTTTTTTTCCTTACAGTAAATTTCATGCTGCTTTGTTATTCTTTTATCAACAAGCATTGTCCAATGGCACCTAAAAAGTCTGTGAAGACAGCTGTTGTTGTCGAAGAACCGAAAACAACTGAGTTGGTGCTGGAAAAGGGTGTTTATAGAGATTACCCCCGTACAGAGCTCAGTGATGAGGTTGTCAAAAACAGAATTGTGACAACATCCAATGAAAGAATAATGATTGGTATATTAATCACATTTGCTCTTTTCATTAGAGTGTCCAACTTACAACATCCAAACTCAGTGGTCTTTGATGAAGTTCACTTTGGTAAGTTTGCAGCTCATTACATCAACAGATCCTTTTTTATGGATGTTCACCCACCACTTGCCAAAATGATGTTTGGTCTTGTTGGTTATCTCGGTGGCTTCAAGGGGAACTTCCTTTTTGAAGAAATTGGAAAGGTGTTCCCTCCAGACGTTCCATATGTCTTGATGAGACAATTGAGTGCTTTTATGGGTGTTGCAACTGTTATGTTTTCTTACTTCACTTTAAGAGCCACAGGCTGTAAACCTGTTGTTGCCTTTTTCACATCATCCCTTTTGGTTATTGAAAATGGTTTCCATACTATTTCCAGATATATTCTTTTAGATTCTCCATTGATGTTTTTCATTGCTGGTTCTGCTTATTTCTATTCCAGATTTGAAATCTCAAAGCCATTTTCTTTGTCTTGGTTTAAGTACCTGTCTTTATCATCTCTGTTCCTTGGGTTCTCACTTTCTTCCAAATGGGTTGGTTTATTCACACTTGCATGGTTGGGATTTGCCAATTTGCTCCGTATATGGTTTTTGATTGGTGACTTGAAGGTTAAAACTTGTGTTATTTGGAGACAAACCTTTGCTAGAGGTATCTTTTTCTTAGGTATTTCAGCTTTAGTTTATCTTGTTTCCTTTTACATTCACTTTCAAGTTTTGAATCACGAAGGTGATAGTGCTGGTTTCTTAAGTTCTGCTTTTAGAATTGACTTTGTTGATTCAACTGTTCCAAAATCTACATATGCGGATGTTGGTGTCTCTTCAGTTATTACCTTAAAGCATTTGAATACTCACGGTGGTTACTTACATTCTCATGATCATTTATATGAGGGTGGTTCCGAACAACAACAAATTACTCTTTATCCACATTTGGATGATAACAACAAATGGTATATTGAATTATATAATGAGACCATGGAACCTTTTGAATTCCTTGAAATTCAAGATGGTACTAAGATTAGATTAAGACACATTTCAACTGGTAGAAGACTACATTCCCATGATGTTAGACCAGCTGTGTCCTCACAAGATTGGCAAAATGAAGCCTCATGTTATGGTTATGAAGGCTTTGAGGGTGATGCAAATGATGATTTTATTGTTCAAATTGTTAAGGATAAGTCTGTTCCAGGTGTTGCTCAAGAAAGACTTAGAGCAATTGATACTATTTTCCAATTGAGACATGCAATGACTGGTTGCGCATTGTGGTCTCATGATACTAAACTTCCAGAATGGGGGTTTGATCAACAAGAAGTTACATGTACCGGTCAAGGTATTGAACCTTTAAGTTACTGGTACGTTGAACAAAATGAAAATATTTATTTGCCAACTGATGCCGAAAAGGTTAGCTACAAATCTTTATCCTTCCTCCAAAAGTTTATTGAACTTAACAAGGTCATGTGGAATGTTAACAAACGTTTGACTGAGACCCACGCCTACCAATCCAGACCAATTGACTGGTTGTGGTTAAAGAGAGGTATCTCATATTGGGTTCAACAACCAAGTGCTATTTATTTACTTGGGAACCCATTGATTTGGTGGCCTGCATCATTTATGGCCTTTGGTTTTGCAATCTATGTTGTTGTTCTTCTTTTCAAGTTTAACTTTGGTTTGAATATTTCATTTGATGCTGAAACTTTCACTTTCTCTTATGCTGGTGTTGAATTCCTTCTTGGCTGGTTTTTCCATTTCTTCCCATTCTTTATTATGGGTAGACAGTTGTTCTTACATCACTATTTCCCAGCTCTTTATTTTGGTATTTTAGCTCTTGGTCATTTCTTTGAGCTCATTTACTCTTCATTCAAGAACAAGAAGGTCACCGCATTCATTTTATTCGGCTTGATTTTCACAGCTTCACTTTGGTCATTCTATCAGAGATTACCGATTGTAGATGGTACCAGGTGGACAAAGGAAGCGTGTGAAAGTACTAAATGGTTGGCCGGTTGGGATTATGATTGTAACAACTACCCATCTATTCACAGTGACCAAAATGTCTCCGAAAATTTAGCAGGTGGTATTGATTTTGATAGTGCTGTTAAGGCCAATGCTGATGTTCAAAGGGATGAGTTATAGATAGTATCACCTTAAAATTTATATTTATGATTTATAACATTTTATACTGAAATTTGACATTTTCAAAAATAAAATAAAAATGCGATTACATAATGAACATCTGCATTAATTTGAAGGCCAATTGATTGTTACGTTTTGGCCTATACAGTTGTAATATGCCGAGGGAAAGTGAATTAGGAATAAATAAACCAAATTTGGCATCTTCTGAGGTTAATTGTGTTGATGAACGGGTCATTTTAGGATATGATTTCTTTTCAAATGTTGAATCATTTGATAAAGATATTTATTTGCAGATGTTAGGCTGCTGGGAATCATGGGGTGATGAGGCCACAGATTTGAATACTGTTAAAACTCAATTAAAGAATTGGGTGGAGCTCAAATTTATTGATTTTTCTTCTGATAGTAGAATTGATGAACAAATTGATGAACAAAGTGATGTATATGAATATGAGAACGAGGACGAAAACGAGGACGAGAATGAAAGTGATGATGATGTACACAGTAAAACTTTAAATGACAATTATAAAGTGGACAATCTTGAGTCTTTTAATGAACCTGATGAAGATGGTGATCAAATAATGACACAGTCAAATGACGAAGAAGGTAGCATAGATAAAACAATAGATAGTGATATTGACAATACACATATGATTGATGATACAGAAGAAAATACTGCTATTTCAGATACAAATGATTCTGTTGAGATAAGAGAGAATACGAATGCTAAACCTTATATAGTTAATAATGCAAGGGAATATTCCAAATTGGAAAAATCAGTCATATTTATATATGCCATCGAATCTTATTTCGACAATTCTGAATCATGTCGACCTATGGTTGACATCCTGAACTATTTTTCTTACTTATCTTGCCAAATTCTAGATGGTCTAACTGATTCATTTGGAGATACTCAGTATGGCTTTTCTATAATTCTTGACAACCACATCTTAAAGAAGCGGTTATATTTTGTTCTTCAAAAACTGTTTACTTATCCGTCTAAAAGTCAATCAGATGCCTTTCTATTGTTTTACTCTAAATATGTGGGTATTCAGAAAACAAATGTTCAAAACTTTTTGCAAATCCTTCTTTTTAAATCATTATTCAAAAGGAGGGAGTTGGTTTTAGTATATGAACAAATTACAAAATATAATCTTCATAAACCAAATGAAGTTGACTCTTTTGCTTTGGAAAGAAAAGATTTGATTATACATTATTACATCATGGCTAAATCATGTATCGCCACTGAAAATTATGTATTGGCGTATCACTTGTTCCAAATAATGGTTCATCTTGGAGAACAGGATAAAAATGCATCTATCAAAGAAGAAATAATGTGTTTTATGTTGAGTGAGTATGTAGCTGTTTTAATGAAGTTGAATAAAACATGGCATGATAAAGACAATATATTTTTCAAGTATACCACCTTGTTGGAACTAGATCTTGTCGAATGCTACAAATATTTCAGTATGGGAGATTATCCTAGTTTTTTAAGGAGCTATTTGAATTACTCTTTAAAGAGATTACCAATTGATCCACATGTGAATGTGCCAATCAAGGACTCTAATATGATTACTACACAAAAGACGATTTTCACTGAAGCCTTACTAAAACAATTGAGCATCAACCTTCTTACAAGGAGGTTTAGCCTTTTAAATAATGTGGTTAAGGATGACAGGATTTTAGATAAGCTGATCAATACCAATGAAATCATGAAGAGTAATTCAATATTGAATAAATTGAATGTCAACATCAGGTTACAAGAATTGAAGAAATTCGAAACAGATGAAACGGTGACAGCAAAAGATTTGATAAGCAAATCGTTAACTACCGCTAAGCTAAATGGTAGCTTGAGAGAAAGGCTTACACACATTGAGCTACTAAAGAAATATAATGATCTTTAATAATTAGCTAGACAAATTCTATATATTCGGTGTCCTATTAAATTAACGAAATGCTTGACGGATCTTCATCCATGGAATGATGTGGAACAATGTCCCAACGATGCAATATGTAGTTACTAAAATAACTGAAAAGGCGTAAATAGTAGCAACAATTTTAAACCCAATAAGGTGTGTTTCTTTCCAAAGTTGATTAAAAGCCAAAGTCAGTGTACCCAACGGGAAAGTACAAGCCCACATGGCAGGTGTCCAGTAACATAATTTCCTATCAAAAAGGCTAAAGTATCTGTCCTTTTCACTGACATTGACAGAATGATAGTTAGTTGTGCTTGGTGAAACTTCTGGCCATCCAATATACCAATAACACACTGAAAACACTGCCCAAAAAGTGAAAAAGATCCCAAAACCACATAAAACTAAAGCACAAAATATTCCAAACAACCGACAACCATAGGAAAAAATTGCCAAATTGTTATTTGAAATATCCAATTGTTGAAACCCAATTATTTGAAAATTTTGATTTGTGATTAAGTTTCCTAAATTACTACAGATGGTTAGCACACCAAAAGCTCCTTGACCTAGAACACCTAATGGGATAAATGTTGTAAATGATGCAGGTCCCATTGGTAGGCCTATAGCCAATAATCTTGTCATAAACACAGCAAACAAAAATGTTGAAATAACTAATGCCATAGCCCATAACATAATACAAATGATTATAATACTCAATACTAAATGAGGATGTGGAATTGAATCAGAAATCAAGCCACCGGAAGCAGCAGTAACCGTGCAAGTGACAAATGGCAAGAAATACACGGGCGTCATTTTGCTGAAAAAATCAAATAGGTCCTTATGTTTCTTATGAGTAGCAATGGTAACTGCAAAGAATCCTGCACCGCACGCAGTTCCAAATGCGCATGCAAGATTTATCCACCAAAGAACATAAAGAGCTATCCACCAATGTGGTCGTAAAAAATAAAGCATATTAATTAAAGTTGTTGCACCCATGACAGAACAACCCAAAAACACAACTTGGGGTGAGTGAAGTAACCCAAAAAAGGATGTGTTATATCTAGTATCATTTTTGTAAATCCTTGGAAATATTAAGTATTTCAACACAAATAATATATGACTGATAACGAAAATAGTGAGATTGAAAAAAAAGTAAATCAGCCCCACGTACTTCATACCATTTCTAACAGAAACAATCGGAAACTCATACATTATACCAGCGGTTATACCAATACCCATCGTCAAAACAAAGTGGAATGGTTCAAATGTTGTCACTAAAACATGGACAACGTTCATAGCTTTATCAGTGGACATCTCTTCATCGTTCAGGACATGTTTACTAGATAAGATTGTATCTGAAGTTATTGTTGATTGGTCTTCTAAGTCTATTGGCATAGTCTCCTAAAGAGAAAGGTTTGAATGTGGAAGAGGATGTGACTCTTAAGGATTTAAAATGGAATGCCCCTTAGGAAATCCTTAAATTTCAAAGCCCGATGGGCTTTGAAATTTTTATTACCGAAATACCGAGCTGCCAAGGGTCCTGCTAAAGGCTTGGCATAGATGAAGAGGTTGGAATTTATCAATTTCACTTTTCTTTGGGATTGAAAAGTCCAACTTATTCCAATTCTGTTGAATTCTGTTTTATTAGCTGTGAGTTGTTTTCGCCTAGCTATCAAGTAACACACACACATTTGTTTTTTGATGTGCTGTAATAATTATTACGGAGAAGTTAGTAGACTGCCTTCAGACCAGTAAAAATTCAACTCTACTGAACTACTTGGCCAACTGAACCTGAATCTAAAATGTAACTGTTTGCAATGTAGTTGTAAAATAATTGATCTTTTTCTGGAACTTTCAATAGAAGCCCACGCTCAAGTTCATTTTCACCAAATCCAATTTGATCATATGCACACCACATATATCCTCGACAACAAGTGGAAACCATGAATCCATATCTTGGTTCACCTTCCAAATCTATTGGAAGTTCTAACAAATCAGCGTTCTCTGGAGGAAACAAAATATATTCAAAAGTAACAGCAGATTTATAGTAACTCTCCATGTCTTGGACATTCTTAATTTTCTTAGGATATCTTGCAGACATTTGTTTGAAGTCATTTTTAAAATCCTCTGTATCATAATCTCTACAATGGAAGGCCCCAGTATTGATCCACATTAGCTCATTGGTATCAGATGATATATGAGAAGGGTGAGTAGAGCAAACTTCCTTAGATTTTAAGCCTTCTCTACCAGCTGAAAGATCCCCCGTAGAAGCCGCCCAGTAATCATTAAAGGAAAACTCTGTTTCTCCCGATATCAATTGGCCTAGCCAAAATAATTCTTTGTCTCCAGTAGTGGCTTCAATCATAGGTTTCTTCATCGATAAAAAGGCAGACATTAGAATTCCAGGGAAAAATTTTATTTTATCCATACAAACGACACCAGACTCCATATAATCAACATGATTCAGCTTAAAGTATTCTTCTTCTTTGATCAAACTTTTCAATATTGGGATTCCAAATAATTTGTTATCGATATAATTGGGGATAGCCTTATCAAAAAAAGGATTAAAATATGACTCTCGTTGACTAACTAAATTTCTATCTTTAAAAAACAATGATTTGCTGGCTTTATATTGGGTCGTCTCAAAAAATTGTTCCGGTTTTTTGAATAATACAGCATCAACATCCACAAAAATAAATTCTTCAAATGTATTGAATAAAATAGCCAAAAATTTTCTATTGTATTTTTCAAACAAATAATGTTTTTTAATTGAAGAAACTGTATCAATGAATGTTATATCAAGTTTGGAAAAAGTTCGGTCAAAACTAGTATAATAGTGCTCATTTTTTCTCAACTCTTTAAATAAGATATCGTCATAAAGAACTTCGTCAGTTGTGGCCTCTTGGAGCAATTTCAATTTGCTTAGCGGGTTAAGTTCGCCATGGTGAATAATTTGAACAGGCAGCTTAGTCCCTAAAATTCTCAAATTTCTGAGAAGCTTGATTCCTAAGTTTAAATGTTTGTCGCCTAGCGTAATAATAATTCCCCTTCCTTTTGAAAGTTTATTATATGACGACCAGAAGGGTATATCAGAAGAAACTGATTGAATAGAAGACATCAAGCTTGCTAAATTATAATCTAGTTTTTCAGCATGTATTGGTATTTTATTGTCCATATTTTTGCTTTTTGATGGACCAACACTAATTGATCCAGAAGAATCCAAAAAGATTGGAAGTTTCCTTGTTAACCATGGATATGCACGCTCATCTAAATCATCTCTCCCTTGCGCAACAACAAGCTCTTTATAGGAATGACTTGATATCTTGCCTGATTTTAGAAAACAGTGATTGTAAATATTGTAATGGTGAATAAACTCAAAAAGTTCTGGATTACCAGCATCGTATACGCTATCTATTTGTTCATGTAATTGCCACTGTGGTTTCCTTTCATACAAGCTATTAAAATATAACTGGCATCTTTCATTTATATCCTTGGAGAATATATGTGGATCTTCAATCAAGAAATCGTAATCGTCCATATACCCAATTGATGGGAACTTCAGTAGTTTTACATCTGCTCTTTCATACTGGTTCACCCCTATATTATAATGGAAAACTAAAAGTACTCCTAATAAGCATAATAGCAGGCCTAAAGTCCTATGCTTAGATCTCATTTACTGGAGATGCAATCAAAAATGTATATGTTCTCAGATATTTTTATTATGTAATAAAAAAACAACTCAGCACTTTTAATTTTCAACTACACAAAGTATTCTTATATAAAATTCAATTAAGTTCACCGTAAATACCTCTTCTCTTAGTAGTATCATATTTTCTAACAATATTCTCCTGTCCCTCAACTTGGGAGAATGCAAAACCTCTTTGCTTTTTCATTCTTTGAACCTGTCTAACTTTTTTAATTGTTCTTTGGAAAGAGCTAAATTTAGGTCTATGGATTTGGACTTGATTCTTTTGAAGCTTCTGTATCTCATGGTGGAATTCAGGACTCCAAGTTCTCTTGTAATACTTCCATAACAAATCTCTCAGTAAGCATAAAATAGGGACAACTAGAATTGTAAACCAAAATACTGGTGTCCCATAAACATATTTAACAATACCATAGTATTCTTTAGAAACGTCAGCTCTTGGTGCAATAGTAGCATACAATGGAAAGGCAATAAGCCAAAGAACAAAAGACCCTGGAATTGCAAAAAATGTGAATTTTGTCCATTGTGAAGAAATAAGTGCAGCTTTACCTAAAGATGTCAATAGAGAAACAGTGTAAAATGTCACACCCACAACCCAATGGTCAGCAATCATGCCACCTGGAAGTTCATTGCCATATTTGTAAATATTTATGATGCAGAGGTAAATAATGGCAGAGTGATAAAACCCATTAACTGCCCAAGACCAAAAAATTTCAACATTAAAAAAGTGACCATCTTGACCAAGTTCATAAAGCTTAGGATATTGAATCAAGGAGTTTGCTGAAATAAATTGATCAAAAATACCAATAACAAATGGCGGGAGAGCCAAAAATACAACATTGTACAGTGTCAATGACCATGATTCAACAATAGATTGACCACTAAAACCGTTACTGAAAGCATACCAAAATTGGCACATGTAAAGAACAATGTTTTTGTAAAACGAATACAAGATAGCCAATGAAATTCTTTGGTAGGACCATGATCCATGAACCAGTAACAATTTTTTCAAATATTTAAATTGACCAATAGCAAAATCAGCAGAACGTGCAGCCTGAGTACCTTCCATACCATTAATACCAACACCAACGTGGGCAGCTTGGATCATGGAAACGTCATTAGCACCATCACCAATAGCCAATAAAAGAGACTTTTCTTTTCTCTTAACAAGCTTAACGACCAAAGCTTTTTGAAGTGGTGACACACGACAACAGATAACAGCTTTACACACTGATCCAATGGCCAAAAACATATCTTCCAAATCACTTTCAAGTGCGTAACCAAGAGATTTACCATCAATAACCAGAGCCAAGCTATTACGATCATCCTCTGATAACTCATTGCTGTTCAAAATATTCAACTTCTCCATCATATTCTGGCAGGTATCATCCTTGTTATCTTCGTTTATAATCAATAAATTCATATCTTCTGATAAAAGTTTACAACTCATCCCAACATTGATAGCAGTTTCCTGTCTATCACCAGTAAGAACCCAAACTTTAATTCCAGCTTCTTGCAGAGTAGCAATTGTTTCAGGAACACCCTCTTGAAGCTTATCTTCAATAGCAGTTGCACCCAATAAAAACAAATCTTTTTCAATTAATTCAGCTGCATCATCCAATTTTTCTGATCTGTTCTCTAAACTGACACTAGCATCAGTATAAATTTTATTCCACTCTCTGTATTCTTGTTCGGAGATGACCCTGGTAGCAATACAAAGGGTTCTTAAACCTTCAACGGCAAATTCCTCTAAATGAGCAACTGTAGCGTCAACATAATCATTGTCATTGCTCAATCTTTCAATAATTACTGAATCTGCACCTTTAACATATAATCGTATTTTCCCATCAGGGCATTTGAAAATGGCAGACATTCTCTTTCTAGTAGAATTAAATTCGCAAATATTCAATAATTCATATGTCCTATCTTCACCATCAACGTTGATAACAATCGAAGAAGGTTTACGGGTATGAAATTTATAATCTAACATTGCAGCACCCTCAACAAGTGCACCTTCATCGGGAGATGCGGCTTGATATTTGATTTCATCAGAACCACTAATAATTTCAGGAATAACTGTATGGCAGGCCGATAATAAAGTAAAAAATTCGTCAATCACTTTACCCCTATTTCCCTCATTTTCTCTTATATCTTTTTTCATTTGTTCAAATGTGTGATAGCCAACTTCAATACCATCTTGCAAAGTAGCTTGTTGATCTTCTGGAATTGTTCCAATATAGCATCTTCCCCCAATAGAGCATGTTCTAAATTCCATAATATTTCTAGTCAATGTACCTGTTTTGTCTGAAAAAACATATTTAATCTGCCCTAGTTCTTCCACAAGAGAGGAAGTACGAACAACAGTTGGGGTATCTGTTTCTTCATAATACATATCCAAATCTGAGGCAATAAGAAAGGCCTGATAATATTTGATGATTTCCACTGTAACGAACAATGAAATTGGAACCAAATTAGAATAAAGAATCCAGTAAGTTAAAATATCCAAGAAGAACAATCCAACCTTGTTAGTACCTTGAATGTAAAGGTATGATAAATTTTTGCTTTGAGAAGTTAAGGTGATAACATCACCTAAACTTGACACCACAGATAAAAAGATCAGAATACCAAAAAGGGCAATAATTTGTAAATTAATAATTCTTTCAACATCTGTCTTTTTGATTGGAGTTGCAGTGGCATTACGCATAAGCTTTGTCTCATGACCTGTAAAAATGACCACCCCTTGAATCCAATTTGTATTTTTTAAGATTGCACCTCTAAGAAGCATTTGATCAGGACTCAATGGGATAGTTCTACCATTTAATTCTAATGTACCCTCATATGTATATAAACTGGAGTTAGGTCTTTCACTTGAAATTTCACCTTTACAGTTTACAAGGGTATGTGGGTCCATCAAATGAGAAGTTTCTTCTCTTGCCTGCTTGATTTTCAAATTCGTTTCACCATCTAAATTGGCAGTTTCAATGTAACACAATCCATCTGGTTCAGAAGAAGATAAAATAATCAAATCAGCAGGTAATGGGTCTCCATTTTCAATTTTGACAAGGTCGCCAACGTGGACGTCAATCCACCTCCTTTGCTTGTAGTCCCCAGAAGTTTGGTCCAAAACTAACACTTTTGATTTATTTAGTTCAGAATCGGATAATGCACGTCTATAATCTTCCGAGACTTCTTTTATAGCAGAAACTAATAAAACAATGCATAAAGTACCGATGGTTGTATATCTATTGGTAGGAGTAACTGATGGAACTTGTTGAATAATGGATGTGAATAAAAAGAACAAATTGGCATATTTAGAAAACTGTTCAAACAAAAACTTTGGTAAAAATGTAGCAATATTGTACTTAGTTGTAGAGATATGATTGTCTACATAATGGAATTTGGCATTTGAATGTCTGTCATTGACGTAAATAACCCTAGGACCTTTATCATCATCCACTTTATTTCGAGCAAAAAATCGTCTTAAATCAAAGATATTGTTCTTTGGAGACTCATCAAAGTTCTCAGGAGCAGCTCTTGAATCATGGGCCTGATCTTCATGTCGTGCCTCTGGAGTAACTTGATTATAATTAGAGAGACCCATTTTTGATTTCAGTTGATTATAAACACCACGAATACCAGTGTTGGGAGTGTGTGCTATGAATGTAGCATCATTTTCGCCCACATGACTCAAATCATTGTCAATAACACGATCTTCATCATCACTGAACACAAAAGAATCGTCATCTCTAGATGTGGTATTTGGAACCGTGAATTGATCCGCAAATGGGTCCATTTTGTCTTTTGAAGATGGAAGTTCACCAGCTAATAAATTAGGAACATCATTGGATGTGTCCTGTATCCTATTCATATCAGAAAAGGGGTCAAACGCGTCAACTTGATGATCTATTAAATTATGAGGATTTGAATTAAGGCCTTTGTAGGCGTTTTTGGACCCCGGTTTTGATGACTTTGGTAAGGAATCACTCAACAAGTCAATTGGTCCCTCATCAAACTCGTCGTCATCGTCAACTATGAAGTTGCCAGAATAACTCATAATTTACCAGTACACGGGAAATTAAAGAAGAAATAGTTAAGAAATTAATTAAAAATAAATATCAAATCCAGACTTCGATTACTATTGGTAATATTAGACGAGTAATTTATGTATTAGACAAAGTAGAAAACTAACTACACAGGTTTAAGCTTCAAGAGCAACTCTACCCTTAGGGTTTCTGACCTTAACACCGATAGCCTTGGCCTTAGCAACAATTTCAATTCTGTTCTTGGCAGAGACGTTGTGAGCAATTTCAGCGGCGTAAGTTTCAGTGTGCAACAACAAAACTTCCAAGTCCTTCAAGTTAGAGACAACAAAGGTCTTCTTACCGTCTGGGGACATGAACTTGGTCTTCTTGTTAGAACCGTAACCGATCTTTGGAGCAGAAATGGTACCTCTGAATCTTCTTCTAACACAAGAATCAATACCCTTTTGGAGTCTCCAGCTTTCACCGACTCTGTGGTATCTGTCGTGATGGTGTCTCTTGAACTTCTTAGAGTGCTTCTTGACAATCTTTGGTGATAATTGTGGAGCCATCTGTTGGAAAATTAGGTTAGTATTCATTCACATCTAAATAATAATTTGAGTAACTCAAGCATGGTAAATTCAGAGTATTCCAACATAATCAATCAAATCATATCCAAGTAAATTTAATAATCTTTTTGAACTTTAATAGAAAATTTTCTTGATACATTTTTTGCCATAATTCAAGCTGTATGAATAGTCAAATGAAAACCATGTAAACTTAATGAATGGTCGATTAATTTAGTCGCTTTCACTTGCAATATCTCATGTCTCTTCTCTTGTAAATGAACTCTTGAAAACTTTTTCTCTTCATATTTAATAACGTTCAATATTTTCTATATCGTCTGGTTATCTAGTTTATTATCCCTTGTGACTAACTGGCTGTCTAGTTTATTATGAATACTCTGTCAGATCTACGCATGTTGTTTATCAACACATACTTTGTCTTTAGTTCTGCTGTCTCTTTGAGGTTAACCTAATTCCACCAGCGCCTAAATGAAAAATCTCTATGGGCCTCCCAGCGAGCGCTTGGTGAAAATTTTTGAAAACACAGTCACTTGGGTCACGTGTTAGAGGGTTTGGCAATTTATTGTTTTAATGAACCCTCGCATGACGCACGTGATTATTTTTTTCTCAAAGTTATTATTGAAATTTAGGATGGAATTTAATAGCTAGTGCGTAGAAACTCGTTATCAATATAAAGATGGAGGATCAGACCACAGCACCTTCTCCATCTCAGGACTATTATTTTATATCCAAGACTCAACCATACGAGCCATTGCGCCCGTCATTGAGAGATGACCTAATAAAAATGTACGGTCTAGATGACATTGCAACTGCTTTGGCGAGGGCCAAACCAGATGGCACCAAGGGGGCCAAATTGAGAAAGAGTTATAAAAGTCATATTTCAGATTTATCAGGACGGCATTCAATTCCTGTTCCGAATGCGGTTGGGAATTTTACAGATGAAGAAAGGGCACAAACTGATCGTACTTTATCCATGTTAGCGTCTGTTCCTTTGGCATCACAGCATGACTTTGTTAACGCACATCCTAAAATTGAGGAATTTAATATGGAAATGCTAACTAAGACTATGAACTTTGAAATAAGCGGTCCAAATGGTGTCGCAGGTTTTGATTCTTTAAGATTGGCCATGGATGATTCTACTACAGATGCTATCAAATCTAAATCTAAAAAGGATAAAAAACGTAAAGCTGAGGACGAATTGGAAAACAAAGACTTCAAAAAGAAAGTTACAATCAAATTGTAAGTTTATACCCTCCATAATTAGAGTGGTCTAATTATCAATATTTAATACATTATCATAATATAAATCAATAAATAAATGGTCTAGAATATTTTAACCTTCTATTTCACCTATCTTTTGGTTTTAACCTGTTAAACCTCCTTTTCCTTTTGTAAACAAATAACTTATTCTTTAATAATTTACCAGTATGCTTTAATAATGTTTTGATAACATGTTTTTTCATTGAATTCACTAAATCAACATAACCCCACATTTTATGTGTAACACTATAACTTGGAACCGAAATAATCAACTCATTGACATTCATCACCCTCATCTTACCAGTGCCATGTAAGGTGATAGATAAAGTAAACGAGTTGAACTGGAATTTCCTAATATTAAAATATTGCTCAGCCCTGGTCTTCATATCTTCCATATGAGTTTGCAATAATTGGCCCCCGATACCCGCATCGTCAACGTTCAGAAGAGTAGAAGATCTCTTGGAAATTGCTCTGTGGGAAGATGCACTTGAAAATGATTTCCTTGATACGCGTACATTCTTAGATGGTGATCTCAAATAGGTCGGTTTCGTCAATGTCTTGATGGCATGTGATTCCGATCCAGTACTTTCTTCAGATCTCTCTAGAAACATTGACGATGAGCTGAGACTGTTTGCGTCATCATCAATCCCAAGAGGTTCTGAGATGATAGCTCTATTCTCTTCTTCGGTATTCTCCTCCTTTTCTCCTATATCACTGGATCCACTATCAGATTTTGATTCGCTACTAGAAACATAATCTGAGTCCAAATCTGACTCAGATAAATGTTCGTCCTCATCTTTAAGATTTGGGAACAGGAACTTCATTAATTTGACACCCGTCTTATCTTCTAAAGCAATTCTCATCGGGTGACATGTTATCTCAGCTAGCTTTACATCATGCAGTCCTCCCACAGTAGGACCTAACTCCCATTTAACATTAATCATATCATCAACTGTTTTGGTACTATTGCCATGATATGTTTGTCCATAGGAGCTCAACAACTCGGGAAACAGAATATCAACATCTTCATTCAAGATATTTACAGAATTGATCTTTATTTCATTGTTTGTTGATCCATCTGAATGTTCTAATCTACTAAATCTACCCTCCTTTATTTTGAAACTCAAAAATTTGCGATCATCATCAAAGAAATCAACATTCAAGTCACCAGCAGTAATTAACCATTCCAGGTTGACATTTTCATCGTTTTCTGTAGTAGCAGTCAATAATAGTAAAGATTTTGCCATCAAAAAGATGTCCATCATTTTTTTACCTGCATAATCTCTGATTATTGAATCCAAATGTGCCCTCTCCTCGTCGATGTCTTTGAGTGCGTCAATACATTCTTGGAGGATACTAACAATCTTAAGTTCATCGGTATTGCTCTCCAAATTTTCAAATAACTCCAAGGCTCCCTCAGTATCAACTGAGTTCATAATAGCCTTTGAAGCTTCTGTCATTTTTTTATTCTCTACTGATGAATAAATGAGCAATTTTTGAGTCAATTCAAAAAATGCTCTGTATGACAAAGATGTAAATTTGATTTTCAATGATGGTATAGAAAGACAAAGGGTGTTTCCTTTACTACCTGAGAATGCTGTATTAATTTTTTCAAAAAAGAAAACAATGCAAATATCACTAAAAATTTGATTTCTAGTGCTTAAATGCTTGCTTGAATGTTCATTCAAAAATATTGGCCATGTGCCATTACTTCCATAGCAAGCATCCTCTGCAAAAAACTCTGTATTTTGTGAAAAATCATTCTTGGAAATAACATATAAATTTGCACTTTGAAAGACGGTTCCGAATCTCTTTGCCCATGGCTTTTGCTTAAGATTCTTAAGCCAGTTCTTGTCACAAAGTTGAATAATTTGAATGTCATTACGAGGGGTGTGAAGCAAAATAATTGTTTCTGCATTCATATGCGTCATTAGCTGGACTTGAATATCAACTAGTCTAATAATCATGTTATCCACAGGAACAATATTATTATAAGCTTCTGAAAGAGAATGAAGCATACGCTCAAGATCCTTTTCTGGATTATCTGAGGTTGCCCATTCACTGGCCTTTCTACCAGTTTTAGTAGTGAATTCTCTTTCTTTATCATCCTTATTTCTATTCTTTCTAGCCATTCTATCCTTGATCAAACTTCTGGAACCATAAGAAGTAGAGTAAATATATGCATCACGAAATCCAACCTCTGTAATATAGTCAAAAACTATGTCTCTTACATCGGAATACCATTTGAATCTCAAATGTTCAATCTCAAAAACGTGATTGAATTTGGACTCTGGAAAACTTTCCATGTCAATTGCACACTCGTGACTATGCTCAAAACCAAAATCGCTCTCCCCGGACTTAGGTTTCATTGAATATTTAAAATGCTTTGCATGAAGCAATGGCAAGATCTTGCCTTGAATATTAAAGCCATTAAGATCTGGTAAATCAATCTCTTTAAAATCTAGCAAATTAATCCATGATTGATCCTCATCAAATATCTCAAAGCGAAATTTTGGCACCATATTTCCTTGTTCCGGCTCATCACACAATAATCGAATTGCCCTCAAGTCAACGTCATGTAGTTCAACACTGCCAAGGTAAAAGGTCATAGATAAAATACTATATTTCTTATCCAAAAATTCAACATGTTTAATCTTTTTCTCCTTTCTTTGATGCAAATCACACATAAATTTTCCAATTCTACCCTTCAGGCCTACAACTGATTTGTTCTGAGGATTCATCATATCAATACGATAGCCATGGTAAATATATAAGGGTTCAACCAAAAATAAAAATTTAAATGTCATTAAATGGCGACCTAATTTAACTGAATTTGCTTTAAAGTTCCAAAGTGGACCATGCCTAATAGGTGGGGCAGCGGCACTGAATTTTTTAAACCAGCTCATAAACTGCCTAATGGCTCTGGGTGATAGACGAAGAAAGTTAGATTGTGATTTATCAGTCTTTAAACTCAAAGCCATGTGAATATAATTGGATCTAAATCCTTCATACGAATCAAATCCCTCTTTAATATCAACATATTCTGGATTGCACATTAAATTCTTCCAATGTGGCTTAAACTCTGTGGTTCTTTTACCGTTTTCTCCATCTCTTTCAAAAGTAAATGACAATTTAAACTCAATATTTCCTGCCAACTCAATGTTAAAACTCTTCATTGAATGCTTTTTGGTAGTTTCCAAAATATCAACCATTCTTTGATTATTTGGATCAAAATACAAATCTGTATTAAGATAATAACCATATAATGACGACACAAAAAAGTCACCCTTGTGTGATGGGAAAAATATCAATTTATCACTATTCCATGAAGGAAGTGGTGTGGCTAAGTAGTTAGGGACACCAAAAGTAATTTTGTTTGCCTTGAAAATAAAATAATCTGATTCGTTTTCCCTTTCTGGATCATTTATGGACCATTCAACTTCATCTTTAAAAGTCAATGCAAACCCTGCAGAATTCGATAAAACAGAATATGGATCATTAGCATTTGGAACTCTAATATGAACCTCTCCCTTAGGATTAGTCCATCTGAATTTGACGTGACCATGGACAATATCTCTCATTTTATCCCATACACCTAATTTTAAACTTGGATCTCTAGTGGGTTTACTAAATCCATCAAAAACTCTATCTAAATGTCTCAAGGCAGGTTGGTATGCATTAGACCATGTTGCTGTTGTTGGAGATGTTGAATTAATTGCACAATCTGCTTCGTAAATCATCTTAGTTTTGCAAATTGTAGTAGCCACTTTGCAGCTATAGCTATCAACACTTGTACCAGAAAAAACAGATACATCCTTGTACCATAATTCCCGTTCTGATTGAGGCATCATCTCGACAATGACAATGTCACCATTTAAAACAAATGTACTTGAATTTTTCTTACGGTCCACGCCATCTGATCCAGGAATGTAAACCATTGGAAGAGTGTAATCACGAATATGAACACGAACCTCTGAAGCAGAAAGCTGAAGTTTCATTGGGACAACTTGATTCCATTTGGTATCTCTTGGATAACCCTTGCCAACTCTATTAAGGAATTCTTTGACTTCACCCTGGTCTTTATGGAAATGAGGTTCAGAGACTGTCATGGAAATATCCCTAAATAAAAGACCCATCAAAGGAGCATCAGCATTGAAATCAACAATCTTTTCATTAAATTTTGCTGACGCAGGAAGCTTCAAACTGAGAGTTCCTGCCAAGTATTCATAATTTTCTTTGATAGATCTATTCTTTTTCATCTTAAATTCTTCAACGGTATATTTCCATGACTGTGCTATATTGATCCTCAATTTATACAATTTATGAGACAGTTCTTCAATAAATTTGTTTCCTGTAATCGAATTAGAGGGAGAACGATACATTTGTGTAATAAGCTCATCTATTTCATTGACAGTAAATTCATCTTTGTGTGCATTTTTAACTGAATCAACGTATTTCTGAAATTCTTTTAGTTTGCTCAATCTCGATCTCTGCTCCACTAAACCAAGTTGGAAAATCATTCCTAGCTCAGCTTCAAATGGATCATCTTCAACAGCAAAAGATAGCTCTTTTGACTTTAATCTCATTGTAGGTAGCTTGATACTCTTTGACTCTTTGATTGGCGGGATAAGTTCGGCATCATTTGTCTTCAGAATGTAAATGAAACGCTTATTCAGCTTCACTGTAAGTTTAATAGCATCAAATAGTGTATGCACAATAAATTCTGATGGTACAGATATTTTGACGTTAGTATTGCTAATCAAAATCCTAAGATCTTGATTCTCATCTGGTAATTTGATGTGGGTATTCATATTTTCAAATGTCAATAACCTGTTATAAAATTTAGTGGTACTCTCTTTCTTAACTGCTATTCTAAAAAGTTTCATTTGAACTAAAATAGGATTCTCAATTGCAGTCACTTTAATACCAAAAACATCAATCCTTCCATAAAAGTCATTGCTCAATTTTAATTTTAATTGGAACTCCTTGAGATAAAATCTCCATAATATTTTAGAAAAATATCCGTTCTTTTCCTTTGAGACACTTTTCTTGGAGGGCTTTTCTGATTGACTGCTCTTATTGATGAAAGGTTTCAAAATTGTATTTTTCAATAAATAAACTGCCGAGAACACAGTAAAATTACTAAGAACACTAAAAGTAGACATCAAAATATCACAACTGTTAACAATTTCCAGCTTATCTTCTTTTGTAACATAAATTTTTGAACCCAATAAAGCAACATCGATACATTTCTCCCGAATTGGTACACCAGAATCCGGTTTCATTGTCTCTGTAATAAATATAAGTTTTCTAAATGTTGCAGTTGTCATGTAGTAATAGTCATACAAGGATTTCAATTTATCACTTTGACCAATTGAAGAAGAACCATCTTGAACAGGTTCGTCATTTCTATTGATGACCGAAAATTCAAAACGATCTAACTTTAATTCCATAAACGATGGCATTATATTTTTAGAAAGATCGTCTTTTGCAGGATCGTATCCATTTTCATCCAATAAAACTTCGGGAGACATTAAAATAGACTTAGCACCGAGCTTAATTTTTATATCACTCAGTTCAACTTTAAGTTGTTTGAACCAATCTGGTAGATCCTTAAATATTAGCTCACCCCCTTCAACTTTTTCAATATTTAGAACTATTTGTCTCTCCTTATCCATGAGTTGTTTAGTGCTCATAATAAATTTCATTGTGTTTGTAATAATGTTTTGCAGTCCAACGAGAGTACTCAAATTTGTTAAATTTAAATCCAAAAAATTGACATTGATCCATGAATCAAGCTTTTGTAAACCCATAGATGTAAATGAGTTTTTCCAATTGATATCTTTGACAACAAAAAACTTATCAGCATTCTTATTGGCATTATTTCGTTGGTACATCACACTAAGATTTGGCACATCTAATCTTGAAAAAACTTCTAAAGAAGAAGAGCTTGCATTCATTTCCAGTTCAGCATTGACTAAAGATGGTGATAAATAAGTGATGTGCATATCCTTCCCACTATCTGTTGTTTCACTTTCTGATCTAATAATGAATATGGGGTTCTCTAATAAGATCTTAAATGACCATTTAGGTGTGGTCTCACTTATCAGACCGCCATACTTCTGTTTTAGCTTTGAAAATAAATTGAGATTCAAATCCTTTTGGCCTGCTGAAGTCTTCTTGGATTTAATCGAACCAAATATATATAACAGGATTCCTAATTGTTCTGCACTTATATCCAACGTAAGTCTGGAAATTGTTAACTGCATTTCTAAAATTGTATGACGATGCTGAAACTGAGCATCTTTATTGAATATCAATCTTAAAAGATTAATAAGCATTGTTGAATCAATGTTAATCATAATATTTGGAATAGATAAAACTTCAAACTGTTTAATCATACCTGAATAATTTGAAATAGTACTAAGATCTAATAAGCATGTAACAGAATTAATAGATAGACGCCAGTTAACAGGGTATGATCCATCAACGTATTTCAAATTGTAACCAACATTACGTGAATCAAGTTTTTCAACGCCAAAACTAATATTATCAACATTAAAAGATGCAAAACCTACTTCCTTATACTGAATATCATTCAAATTGGTGAATTGTAAAAGCTGATCTTTATTCACAAGGGGAATTTCTGATATTTTGAAAAATTGAATAGAGACACTGGCAGAATCCAAAAGCTTAAAGACAACACCAAAAATAGATAAAAGGCTTTTCTCTCTTAGCTGAGTTTTCCTTTCCCCATATTTTCTGTCAGTTGTAGTGTCCTTCATGGTATTAAAAAGTTTCATCAAATACAGGAATGAGACATCAGTACCTTTAACTCTAGCATAGTTTTTCACCTCCTGAACGACACCAGATAAAAGGTTAATTTTGAAACCGGATGAAATAGTAGCAGAATCAAAAAATGTACTCAACACATTATTAGTTTTCGTATCATGTAATATTAGATTGTCTAACTGGAAAGTGGTTAACCAATAATGAAAAGAACTGGAGCTATGTGATTTGACTGTTTGAACTATTGTTCTCCTTGAAAAGGAAGCATTTATATTGGTATGGGCTTCTAATCTCGATAATGAAATTTTGTAACCCCCAGGACAAATGATGTTAGCATCTGTAATTTGCAATCCAACTGCAGGTGATAAATATAATAGCCAAGAAACAATAAATTTTAATATGAAATTTTGGGGGTATATCCTCACAGCCTGACTTACATTAAATTGATCATAATGCTCTTCATTTTCTTGAGATTGGACATCATCATTATTAGTATTCGAAGATGCATTTGATTTACCCTTATTATATTCTGATAAATCAAGATGTACATCCTCTATTATCCAGAAACAATACTGATTGCCGCATTTTGCTCTCAATTCAGCCCATAATCCAAATATTGAAAAATGGAATCTAATAGATCCTATTCTTGCGGCAATAGTAGAACCCGATTGCGTTTTGGTTTTCCATGTTAAACCATGAATTGACAATGAAAATGGATTAATATAAGTGAAGGAGATCCCTAAAATAAAATTTATCACCAATTGAATTGCTGCTTGAATTGTCAGGACCACAAATATCCAATAAAATATGTCCATTGATAAGTCAATATTTGTTATCAGAATAAATGAGAAAAAAATAGGAATGAAGAGGGAATGAAAACAGCAATTTAATGGATTAATTTAATAAATAACTGTTAAAACCTTCAATGACTCATTCAAATGAATATTTGAATCTAAAGATATCACTTAATTTGTAGTTAAATGCTGGGATTTAGGGAAAGGCGTGAGATTGATGAGATTGACGCCTTTAAAAAAATAATCTCGAGCTGAGGATTTTAGAAAGGTCTGTTGAAAAATTTAAAAAAAATTTTCCACAGCAACCATTTCGAACAGGTTTCTCCTATAAACCAAGTTCAAAACAAGTTTCAAAGAATGGCACCACCTAAGAAAGCAGCACAAAAGATGGACTTGGCGTCCTTTTTAGCAGATGATACCTTTGGAGGTAGCTCTGAGTCCTGGGGAGATGATTTCAATCCTGATTCTCTCAATACTCAAGGTAACACTTTGGATATTGGTGCCGGTATCCAAGTCGGTAACAGAGAATCTAAGACCTTCCCTATCCCAGATGCTCCACCATATACTGCCAGAATTACTGAATTTCCTTCTGATGCCACTGAAGAAGTGTTGGAAAACTTTTTCATTAATGGTTTGGATATTACCAATCCAGAACAAGATATTGAACATTTCTCTGCTCCAAAGGATCCATTAGGTAATTTAAGAAAGTTTGCTTTCATTACCTTCACATCAAGATCTCTTTTAGAAAGAGCATTGGAATTGAATGATAGATTAATTGGTACCAGTCAAGTTTACGTTTCTGTTGCTGCCCCTCAAAAGGAAAGAAGACCTAGAAGAGATGAAAGTTTTGACTTTGCAGGTGCCAGAGGTTCCTTCCAACAACAAGCAGCTCCAACTAGAGGTGGTTTCAGTAACGACAGATTTGGTGATCGTGAAAGAAGACCTAGAAGAGATGAAAGTTTTGATTTTGCAGGTGCCAGAGGTTCCATTCAACAACAATCTGCACCAACTAGAGGTGCTTGGGGTGATCGTGAAGATAGACCGGAAAGAAAACCAAGAAGAGAAGAACCACAATTAGATTTTGCTTCTATCAGAGGATCTGCTGTTCAACAAGCTGCTCCATCAAGAGGTGCTTGGGGTGACAGATCTGATAAAACAGAAAGAAAGCCAAGAAGAGAAGAACCACAATTAGATTTTGCCTCCATTAGAGGATCTGCTGTTCAACAACAAGCTCCATCAAGAGGTGCTTGGGGTGATAGATCCGATAGAGAAAGAAAACCAAAGAAGGAAGCTCCACAATTAGATTTTGCTTCTATTAGAGGATCTGCTGTTCAACAAACACCAACTCAATACAAGAAGACTGAAACCAAGAAGGTGGAAAAGAAGAATGCTGATGCTCCAAAACAATCATCATTTGCTGTTCTTGCTACCGAAGATGATGATGAGGATGATGAATAAATAAATAAAATCCATTAAAGAAGGTGAATGTCAAAATCTACTTTTTTGGATAATTAACTTTTGACCAATGTACCCTACCATTCATTTTTAAAATTTTTCCCTTTGTCATTGATGTTAATGTTAATGTAAGGGATTGCATTTGCAATTATTATCCATATTGTTTTATTATTAATAAAGCTCATATATCCTGTGCATTCCCTCATTTGTTTCTCTTCATCCTTGTATCTGTTTTATTATTTCACTGTATGTAAGTCAATTTCAATTTTGACTAGAAGATGATGGATTTATAAAATCTTTTTAATGGCTTTAATTTCATTTTTTACGAATTTCTATTGTAGTAAATTAAAAATTTCAAATGATAGGTTAGATTATTCATTGAATGTTTAATCAATTAGTGTAAAGGGCAAAAGAAATAAAGAAATTATTGTTTTGAAATATTTATATCATAAAAATCGTAGCAGGATCTTAAAATTAACATATATTGCAATCACTCATTTGTTTGGCTCTGACTCTCAATTAATACTAACTTGTTATCTAATATACCTTGCAATACATAGTCAAGCTTATCAATTACTCCTTCACGCCTCCTGAGCAATTCCTGGAAATTTTACCTTGAAAAAAAATAAATTAAACCCTCTCATAAACCACGTGACAAACCCTGGGCGCGGAATTAGTGACGCTGAAAATTTTCATCCAAAACTTTTCAATCTTTGGCCTTAATTCTCTTTAGAACAGCTTTGGCTACTTTATTGATTCAATAAATACATATTAGTTCAAAATGGGTAGAATGCACTCTAGCGTATGTTCTATACAATAATAGAGAACACACCGAGTCATTTAATACAAACTTGGTCTTTGTCGGTAGATTTTCATAAATTGTTTTGAAAGTTGATTGAACTGTCCTAGTATTCAATCATTGAAATCTCCCTTCCATTATAAGTGATATTATTAATTAGGGGGAGTTGAGTATTGGTTGATGGATTGATTTACCTTTCCTATAAATTTTGATTATCATTCAAGCTGCTTAGAACCAGAGTTATAGAATATTAAATTTCAATGGTAATGTCTTTTCATTAATTTAGTGTTAAATAAGCCTTACTAACAAATCATCATTTTTGTTTCTACAGGGTAAGGGTATCTCCGGATCTTCTCTTCCATACTCCAGATCTGTTCCATCTTGGTTCACCTCTTCTTCTGATGAAGTCACTGACAAGATCATCAAGTTGGCCAGAAAGGGTTTGACCCCATCTGAAATCGGTGTCATCCTCAGAGATGCTCACGGTGTTAACCAAATTAAGATTGTCACTGGTACCAAGATTGTCAGAATCTTGAAGGCTCACGGTTTGGCTCCAGAATTGCCAGAAGATTTGTACTTCTTGATTAAGAAGGCTGTCTCTGTCAGAAAGCACTTGGAAAAGAACAGAAAGGACAAGGACTCTAAGTTCAGATTGATTTTGATTGAATCTAGAATTCACAGATTGTCCAGATACTACAGAAAGAACGGTGTCTTGCCACCAAACTGGAAGTACGAATCTGCCACTGCTTCTGCTTTGGTTAACTAAGTCCTTAGTTTATAATTTTAATAATAAACATAATATTGACTTCACCTTTTCTAGTAATTAAAATTAACTATAAGTAACTTAACTACACGCTATAACATATAACATTATGTTTTTTGGTTTTTGGTTTTTGGTTTTTTTTTCATTTAACTAAATACCATATTCATTACCGAATATTTGAAATTCTTCACCGGGAATTTTAAACACTAATGTGGTAAAGTCCTTCCAGTTCAGTTGATTTATTTTAGTATTGTCTGTAATATCTAATTCACTAATTTCACCAGATATTGGATCTAAAAGTCCTAACGTTATATCTTCTATTGAAATTTGTTTGATATTAGAATCTGATGTAATCATTGGTGCAGTATCATCTGTATCATCACCGTCTTCTTCATCACTAGAATCATCATTCCCACCTATTGTCGGTGGTTGTATTTCACTATCCTTATCATCTTTCAGTGGCACCAAGTCATCATTTATTCTCAATCCACCTGATTTATTAACTGTTTCTACTATTTGAGATTTCAATGTTAAATATGTGTCTGTTACCACTAACAGCAAAAAATAAATACTAGATTGCCTTTTAGCTTTTAATATTAATTGATTCTTGGCTTTAGACTTGGGTGGCATCTTTGTTTATTATTGATTTAATGATCCTCTCTATTTCTTCATAGTGACAATCAACCTTTTTTTTTGATTTTCTCTTAATGAAATCGCGTAACTTTTTCACGGGGGAATTAAAAGTTTGTTTGATTGTTTGGGTTAATTATCTATTTGTTATTTTGGTAAATGTCTAAATGTCACCTTTGTGAATTTGAGATTTGGGGGATCAGTTTGATACTAAACACAATAAAAATGAAAAGTTTTATTTGTTTTTAGGTGAAAAATGAAATAATTTTCACTATTTTACCAATATAGAGAGAACTAAAACTCTTAAAATTCAATGTTTGTTGCATGAAATTTGAACATAAGACAACTATTACATTAAGGATATTATATATGTATGTATTATTTAATATGAAATGGATTGGGTTCGATTTAGCATCATTTTTGGCATAAAACAAACTTTTCAGTTGTAAAAGGAGCATTTCAAACTGAAGAAATTCCCCACTACCCCTTATCGAGCCAACTTCTTTAATAGAGAATCAAATGAAAACCTCGAGAGGAAATGACAGATATTCACCTTCTGATCCCCACGCCCACGCCTATGCTATTCCCATTCCCATCACCAGTCCATTTGCGAGCCCACCTTATTTCCTTATCTGGAGAAAAAAAAATATAGCGATATCGTGCTTCCCACCTTCGTACTAATATTGTTCTTTCCCCTATTTAACATTTTATCTACGCTTTTTTAAATATCACATTTATTCCTATATGGCTGATGGTACATTTGGTAATTCCGGTACTACCATTTTATTTTCTGTGCTGGTTGCTGCGGGTTCAGTGGTCATCTTATGTATTTTATTCATGTCATCAAGACATATGTTTAGATCAAGATTTGGATTGTATGATCCAGTTGTTAATGCAACAATCCCCCAACATTCATTTGCAGGTGATCCGAACACATTTGAAAGTATGAATCAACCATATATTATTTATGGGGGACGGACCTTTTATCTGCACGACTCTAATTTCACTGGATCAAGAAATGTTAATAGAGTGGACATTTTAACAGAGCCTCAATTAGAAAAGCTCTTCCCCTTTCAAACTTATAAGGAATGGAATAATGGTGGTAAAGAGGAACTTCAAGAACGTAATAAAGGGGTGGTGGGGTATATTGATGAAATCAAAAAAAATGATGATAATAACGATAAGAGTGTTGAAGAAAATAACGATTCTCTTCATATTGTTGAAGTGGACATCACTGAGATGAAGACCCACGACGGAGATTTTGAACTGAAAAATTTCGTTGATACCAAACATGAGAAACATTTTGATTCAGGGATATGTGCTATTTGTTTAGATGATCTTGTTGACGACGATGTTGTTAGGGGGTTAATCTGTGGTCATGTGTTTCATAAGGTTTGCATTGATCCATGGTTGACAAAGAGGAAGGGTTTTTGTCCAACATGTAAAAGAGAATTGTATCTTCACGAACAACAACAACAACACTCAATTGGTCAAGTGGTAGGAGGTGAAGATCCAATAATTGAACCAGGATCACAAGAACTTGATGAAATTTTAAATGTGAATCAAAACAATAATGAAGCATTCTTTTTGGTTGCCTCAATTACTCAGTTTAAAGCTAATACATTACTTGCAGCTCTTGAATGTTTGAAATTAAATAGGTATACAGTTGAACAAAGAATGAATAATAATAATAATAATGAGGATGATTTACCACCTAGAGTTGATAGAAGTATTAGGCATTTCAATCAACCCCTAATTGAAGAAGACGATACCCCCCCAAGGCCCGATATCAATCATTTAAATAAACGAATAATGGAAATTCTTAATCGTTCACCAAGACCGTTCCATCCAGCCGATTTACAAGATATTGATCATTTAGCATTTGAAATGACAAATAATCAATATCGAGGAATTAAGAAACTTTATTTTAAATGGATTGATATTAAATGGATAGACATTTATTATTTAAATGTTGTTAAAATTTATGAAAGACAACGTCATGAAAGACTGAATTTATAATTCAATCAATGAAACCAATTCCTCTATATCATCTTCATCTTGACATTCTAACCATAAATTACATCCAGCTTGATTTTTAAAAATTTCAACTGTACCAGCATAAAGCATTTTTAAATCACCCTTTGCAGTCACAGGACGCCAATATAACCCCACTAAGGGGCTAACAAATCTACCATCTGATTTTGTATATCCGTAATTAATTAATAAAAATCTTGGTGTATGATCAGGTAATTCATCATTTAATTCCTCTAGGGAATCTAAAGTTAAAGATTCATCTAATTTTAAAGTAGTTGTATCTGGATCAATTTTATAAATTTGTGCAGGGATGGTTTTAACAGATTGTTTAATTGGAGTCAATCTAAACTTTCTAATGGATTGAGATGTTTCTGGGGGGATATTACAGATAGATTGTGACATGATAAAGAGGCAAAAAATGTTTATCAAATAAGACAAGATGCTTCGGAAAAAAAAATATAAGAGCCACCCACCTATCCACTAACTTAGCAAAATCGATTTAAAGTAAAGATTAAGTAGTAACGATATATAATAGAAATTAATTGTCCAAACCATTCAATTCCTCTTCTTCAGATGGTCTTTGTTCTAACACCAAGTCCTTACCAGTGACTCTTTTATAAAGGTCCTTAACATCATCTGTAGTAGATTCGAAATGGGATGAAGCATCATAAGATTTAGAAAGATAAATTTTATCATTGGATCCATCTTGTAGGGGTTCATAGATATCGGCAATCCCCATTAAAACATCTTGAGTGGTACCAATGACTTTAAAAGCAGGCTCTAATTCCAAATGAGGTTTATCAGTTTCAATAATAGTTGATATAATAGCTAAATAATAACCCTTACCACAAATATTATGAGCAGAAGATAAAACAGCAATATAAATATCATTTTTTCTATCAACCTGATTTTGGGGGATAATAATTTGAGCTGAATCTGAATTATCAGTATTAGCAATTGGATGATCTAAAATACACATTGCCCTAATAACCTTTTGACCTGTTGATTTGACCTTTTGGGGGAAATAAGTTGGATCAGCAATAACAATTGGAGCACGTGCAACCCCCTTGTCTGTTTTAACACCTTTAAATGTACCATCATCATTATAAAAAATTTCTTCAACAGGTGTATTTAACATGAATGTACCACCATAAATGGCACTTAATCTAGCAAACCCTTGAGGTAATTCACCTAACCCATATAATGGATAAATGTAAGGGGATTTACCATATCTAGCCATTGAAGAAACATAAAGCATAATTCTGTCATAAGTATCTCTAACAGGTTGATTTAAATAATCATCATTTGGATGAAGAGCCATTGCATGACCAATGAAATCCTTTGATGAATTCCCCAATCCAAATTTATAATAAACTTCATCAGTTGTTGTTTTATCTAAATCGACACCCTTTTGAGTTGAAGTATCATCTTCATTATAATTAGCAATAAATTCAAGAAATGATTTCATTCTTCTCTTTTCAAAGATTCCTAATAAGGGAGATGATAAAGCCTCACCTTGAGTTGCTGGAACCTTTGCAATTTTCCCATTTTTGTAAACATATGAACCTTGAATTTGTTTAAAATCCATATATCTGGTGACATTAGTATGAACTAAGATATTAGTTAATTCACCATTAGACATTAAGAATTTAGGAATTAAATCAACACACCAATCTCTATCTCTACCAAATTGTTCATTATATGGTTTTGATGGTTTGAATTTATTATATAATTGAGTTAAATTTAATGAAGCTGATTCGCCACCATAATAATCTTGTTTATCAATATGAAGGACCTTTTTCCCCTCAATTGACAGTAAACCTGACATGATACATTCGGTCAATCCAGTCCCAAGAACAATCACGTCATAGTCTTCATCCATAGCTTCCATTGCTTGTATATTGATTAATTAATTGATCAAGGAGCAGCACAGTGTCTAAATTTAAAATTGCGTGGGTTTACATTATTGCTTTTTCTTCTCTTTTTGTTTTGTCCTCCTCCCGTTTTTTTTTTTCTAATTTCAAGTATGCTCATCCTCTCTTTTTAATCATATTGAGTTACTAGAATACCATTCTATTCCATTTTAATAATCCATTTATTGATTCATTTAAGTACACTATTAATTAATTTATAAATTTAAATTATTGATATCTAATTTTTTATGCTTGAAAACTCTAGTACCACCACCACCAAGGTAATCACCAACAACTTGACCTGACCCCCTCATTTGATAATAATAACAAACAAGACCCTCAAGACCAACAGGACCCCTTGAATGAATTTTATTTGTTGAAATACCAACTTCTGTACCAAACCCATATCTAAACCCATCAGCAAATCTAGTTGAACAATTCCAATAGACACCAGATGAATCAATCCCCCTAAGAAAGATATTTGCAGTTTCCTCATTTTCGGTAATGATTGATTCAGTATGTTTTGAAGAATGAGAATTGATATGTAAAATAGCTTCTTGAACTGAATTAACATATTTAACAGCCACGTCAAATGAAAGAAATTCCTTATCGAAATCATCATCATTTGCTGGTGTAATAAATTGAGGATTTAAATCATTAAAAGTTTCCAAAACTGATGAATCTAAATGTAAAGTGACCTTATTATCAATTAATGATTGAAGAATTTCTCTTTGAGATTCTAATTTTAAACTAGAATCAATTAATAAAGTTTCAACAGCATTACAACCAGCTGGATAATTAGTTTTAGCGTCAAGAACAATTTTAATGGCCTTGTTTAAATCCAAATCCTTATCAAGGAATATAGAACAAATACCATCTGCATGACCTAAAACTGGGATTTTAGTATTATCCTTAATTGATCTAACTAATTCATTTGAGCCTCTTGGGATGACTAAATCAATATATTTATCTTGAGACAATAAATCTGAAACTTCCCCCCTAGTTGAAATTAATTGAATTGCATTATGAGGAACCTTTGTTTTTGAAAGTGTTTGATTAACAATATCTGCAAGGGCTTTAAAAGTATGAATTGATTCTTTACCACCCTTTAAAATAGCTGCATTACCTGATTTAATAGCTAAAGCAGTGATATTAGCAATGACTTCAGGTCTTGATTCAAAGATGATCAATAAAACCCCCACAGGACATGTTAATCTATAAAGGTTTAAACCATCATCTAATTCAGTTGCTAAGGTGACTTTATTTAATGGATCTTCAAGATTAGCAACTTCAATGATACCATCACACATTGAATCGAATTTATCACCTTGATTTAAATCCAAACGTTTAATTAATGAAGATGATAAATTTGCATTAATTGCATTTTCCATATCTAATTTATTTGCTTTTAAAATTTCATCCTTTGCATTTAAAATTGCATCTTTAATTGAATAAAGAGCATTTGAACGTTCATCATTTGAAAGGGTCTTTAAAATAGTTGATGCCAAATGTGCATTTCTAGCAATTTCCTCTGCCATATTAAATCAATAATGACTAATATAAAATGAACAAGAGGGAGAGAAAAAGAAAAGAAAAACTTGCCAAGTGAATTTAATGGCAAATCCAATGCGCCACATCACGTGACATGTTCCGTCGGTTGAGTCACCGGCCAAGGCGCATGCCTAATATAATCCTAATTAGGAAAAACAATTTTTCCGTTTTGGGAAACAAAAGTACTAGAACCTCTAAAAGGCCATTAAATAGGAGTGGATTTCAGTGGGGGCTTAGAGGGGGGTGGGGAGGTAGAATTGAAACATTTGGAGAAAATTAACACTATATGTTAAAATAAAAATGAAGATGAAGTGTCAACCTAGGTTGTATGTCCTTGCTCTCATTCCACCACGTCGATGGGGGCGTTTCAACTCGGCAGGCAGAAAAGGTCCAAGTGGGTTCCGGACTTTTCTCCCAGGTTTTTTTTCCTTTTTTTTTTTTTTTTTTTTTTTCTCATTGGGGGAAGATAAGAAGGGAAATGGTATAAAAATTAGCCGTCTTCCCAATTCCCAATTTTCCCGCTCTGCTATTATTTTCCTTTCAACAACTAACAAAATGCAAATCACTTCTATTGTTGCTACTCTCTTTGCAGTTTCTACTACTTACGCTGCTTCTTCTTCTGCTTCCGTTTCTTCAAACGGTACTGAAACAACTGTTTCTACTGCCGGTGCCGCTGTTGTCAACAACGCTGGTTCCGTTGCTCTTGGTGCCGTTGCTGCCGCCGCTTTTGCCCTTCTTTAAGTATAACATTAAGTGACAGCTACAGGTTTAAATTAAGTTTAGATTTACTACTTTACACTGATTTTATTTGTATGTTTTCTTTTGTCAACCTATTTTATTGTACAATTTATCTCTTTATATTACAGTTTTAAAATTCTTTTAATTTAATTAATTAATTAATTCAAGTAATTCATCTTATATAGATAAGATTGAACTTTGCTATAATTCATCTTTAACACCTTGAATTGAAATAAGTTCAGTCTCAAATATTAATGTCGCATTTGGTGGGATAACACCACCGGCACCTCTTTCACCATAAGCCAAATGTGGCGGGATTTCTAACTTCCTCTTTTCTCCAATACACATATCTAATAATCCCTCATCCCATCCTTTAATGACTTGTCCTGATCCTAATTTAAATGAAATTGGGGATTTACGTGGTATTGAGGAATCAAATACACTACCATCTGATAATTTACCTGTATAATGAACAGAAATTACATCCCCATTTTGGGACTTTCTATTACAAGTAGTTGGTCCACCTTGGGGGAACACCTTGAGTTCTGCTGCCAATCCTGTGCTTGCCAATAATAAATATAAGATGCTTGATGGATTCATTGTATCGATGATGTTGCAAGTGCAGTGGGGTTGGGGGTTGGGGGTTGGGGGTTGTTGGTTGAATGAGAAGAAGCACACGCTTGCACACGCCACGATGCGCTTCGCTGTTGGTACGCGTAATGGAAAAAATTATATACACTATACAGTGAGATTAAACATTGTTGTTGTACTACAATAAGAACAGCATGTCATTTGAAGTTCCTGATTTCACAGTATCACAACAACAACAACAACAACAACAACAGCAGACAGAAGATGCAGACATTTTAGGTTTGGATTCATTCACAACTTCTTCCTCTGCTTCAACATTGCCCTCAGCTTTAGATCCTACACAACAAAAGAAGAAAATACGATCAAATAAAATAACATTGGATGTTTTCAAATCAAAGAGAGGGTTACCTGCATTATTTAAGCAATTGTCTCGTTATAAGTTTCAACACAGATCATCTAAGATGAATTCATCATCTTCTTCCTATAATAAATCAATTTTGGGGTCTGAACATCATTTCAATAATTTATCAAGGATATTAGAAATATATCAAGCTTGGGGTCATTCATTAAACCCCCAAATGAAATTTGATGCTATGATTCAAAATATCAATTCTAGTTTAAATGAATCAGAATCTAAAAGGTATTTAGAGGGGGTCATTTTAAATGAAAGGCAAAGAAAGAGAGATAAACTCGAACAAAAGAATGGCACACAGGAGCCAGAACAACAGCAGCAACAGCAGCAGCAACAACAAGAGGATGATGACGATGAAATACCGCATGAGATTTTACAAGAGGGTGCAAATAGAGATTGGGAAGAGGAAGAGGAAATGTGGCCTGAAATGTTTAGTGGTGCTACATCTACTCAACAGCCAAGAGTTCAATTTGCGTTACCAGAACCAGAATTGGAACCAGAACCGCAAAATGCGGAAAGTGGACTAAGTCCAAAGGCTAATGATGATAACGAGGATCAATTCAGTGATGATGAAATGTTTGATGCATCCCAGGTGAGACAAATGGTGTCCTTTTCTACAATTCTTGATACTTCCTCTCAAATGCCTACAGAGACACAATCACAAGTCAATGTTGGCGAGGTTGCAGGTGCAGGTGAAGGGTTTGGTAATTTTCTTAGTGATGATGATAATAATGATAACGAAGAGGAAGAAGAAGAAGAAGAAGAAGAAGATATTATTAAGAAAAGAACAATACCTCGTCCTAACGCCATTTCGGACGATGAAGATGATGACGATTTGAACTTTTTATAACTTTTAACTTTAAATTCACCATCTTTTCAACCTTTTCAAACACGAGCTGAGCGTTTTGATTCCAGCTAAAAGAAAAAACAAAAAAAAGTTAGCAAAAAGGAGCAAAAAAAAATTTTGGCCTTACGCGTTTCCCACATTAAAATTACCAGTAGTTGTTATATAGCCAGATTAATTGATGAGTAGAGGTCATAGAACGCGAAACCATTACAATTCAGATGTCAATGATAGCGACTTTGAACGAATGGACAACGAAGAAGAAGAAGAGGTGAGTGAAGAATACGAAGAAGATCTCCATCAACAAGCGGACGAAAATGAACAAGAACGAGAACAAGAGGAGGATGAGGAAGATGAAGACGAGGATCAAGTTAGAGGTCATAGAAAGAGAACTCGTAATGTAATTAATTATAACGAAGATAAATTATTACCCTCATTAGATGAAGACGAATATGATGAAAATCACAATAACAATGATGGTGATGATGATGATGATATCAATGCAGAATTTAACACCAAACGAAGGAAACAAAAACAAGATGATGACGAATTTGATCCAGTTGGTAATAAAATGGAAGATGAATATGAAGATGATGCCAATTTTTCAGATATCGAAGAAGATGAAGATGAATATGTTAAACCAAGAAGACCTAGAGGATTCATTGTTAAAGATGATGATGATGATGAGGATGGTGATGATGATGATGAATTTAAATTACACGAGAATAATCATAGACGTCAATTCAGAAGGGGGCCAAGATCTTCAACAAGATTGGCAAAATTGTACAGTGATGATGAACATAAACCATTAACATTAGAACAAGAATTAAGAGATCTTGCAGGTGATTCACCCTTGAATTCCCCCAAGAGAAATTTAAGAGATAGAAAGGAAGTTAATTATACACTGTTACCACCTGATTTATCCGAAGTTCAATTAGAGGAATTAAATACATCTCCAAGACGTAAGGGTGGTAGATTTGGTGGATCTGCATCCTCTGCTACATCAAGTCAAATTAGAAGATTATTCCCCACTCAGGGTCCATTTGGTGGATCAGATGTGACATCATTATTTCAACAGGGTCTTAATTCACTAACAACTATCGGTAATGTAGAATCAAGTGATTCAGAAGATGAAAATGAATTGATCAAACCAACTAATCCAAATGATATGTCAAATATTATTACAACTTCATTAAATTCTAATACTAAGAAAAAATCAACTTTAGCAGATACTGATCCATTAGGTATTGATACTAATATTGATTTTAGTGTTATTGGGGGGTTATCTAATTATATTGATCAATTGAAGGAAATGATTACATTACCACTTCTTTATCCAGAGGTTTATTCAAAATTTCATATAACACCACCTAGAGGTGTTTTGTTTCATGGTCCTCCAGGTACTGGTAAAACTCTTATGGCTAGAGCATTAGCTGCTTCATGTTCATCTCAAAATAAAAAAATTACATTTTTTATGAGGAAGGGGGCAGATTGTCTTTCTAAATGGGTTGGTGAAGCTGAAAGACATTTAAGATTATTATTTGAAGAAGCAAAACAACATCAACCTTCTATTATCTTCTTTGATGAAATTGATGGGTTAGCACCAGTGAGGTCTTCAAAGCAAGAACAAATTCACGCTTCCATTGTTTCAACTCTTTTAGCTTTAATGGATGGTATGGATAATAGAGGTCAAGTTATAATCATTGGTGCTACTAATAGACCAGATTCAATTGATCCAGCTTTACGTCGTCCTGGTAGATTCGATAGAGAATTTTATTTCCCCCTTCCAGATTTGAAAGCTCGTGAAGATATTTTGAAAATTCATATGAGGAAGTGGGATAAACAATTAGATGATGGATTCATTGAACAATTGGCAAGATTAACAAAGGGTTATGGTGGTGCAGATCTTCGTGCTCTTTGTACAGAATCTGCTTTAAATTCAATTCAAAGAAGTTATCCAGAAATTTATAAATCCAATGATAAATTGAAAATTGATATTAACAAAATTGAAGTTAATGCATCAGATTTTACAAGGGCTCTTTCAAAAGTGATTCCTAATTCAGCTAGATCAACATCAAATATAAATCAACCTTTACCAGAGCACATCAAACCATTATTAAATGATCAATTACAATCAATTTTAATTAAATTGAAAGAAATTATCCCACTGGAAAAACCAATTAGTTTATTAGAGGATAGTGAATATATTACTACTAATAAAGATTTTCAATCACAACAGTTGATTAATGAAATTGAATCAATGAGAGTTTTCAAACCAAGAATGGGGATTTCAGGTGAACTTGGTCAGGGAATTAAATATATATCAAATGCCATTTTAAATAAATTAGAGGGGTTCACTATTCAAATATTAGATTTAAGTAAATTATTTAGTGATTCAAGTGTTAGTATTGAAAATTTATGTATTCAAATGATTAGTGAATTGAAAAGGCATAAACCAAGTATTTTATTCATACCTGATTTAATTGGGTTTTTACAAACAATTTCCGAATCATGTAAATCAACATTAAGATATTTAATAAGGGGGATTGGTACAAATGATAAAATTTTGATTTTATGTGAAATTGAGGGATTTCTTAATGATGAAATTTTAGATGAATTAGAATTATTATTTAACATTAATGAAGATTCAATTATTTTAATGAGAAATAGTTCATTACAAGAAAGAATCAAATTCTTTGAGGGGGTATGGGAATCAATTTATAAAACCCCCCACGAATATAATGATATATCTATTAGACCTAAAAGGAAACCAAGAAAATTGAAAAAGATTGTTAATACAATTGTTAATAATGATAATAATGGCGATGATTTAATGAATTCAAATTTAGATTCTAAGAAGAGGAAGGAAATAATTAAAAATGATATGAGATTAAAGAATTCATTAAAAATTAAATTAAGTGGATTAATGGATTTATTTAAATCAAGATATAAAAGATTTAAAAAACCAATTATTGAAGATGGACTTTTAATTCATTTATTTGATCCAATCCCCGATATCGAATCTAATTATCAAATTGATCATGATATGATTTTAGAAAAGGATACTGGGAAAAGATATTTCAATATTGATCTTGATGTTATTGAGGAAAGACTTTGGAATGGTTATTATTCAGAACCAAAACAATTCTTAAATGATTTAAATATGATTTTAAAGGATTCTCAAACAAATGGCGATAGAGATAGAATTTTGAAAGCTAATGAAATGATTGCTCATGCAAGCGTTGGAGTTGAAGAAATTGAAACACAATTCCCCCAATTGAACGAACAATGGAAAACTATGAGACAAAGGGAAAAGGTTTTACAAAAGAAAGCTGAAATTGCCGCTAAGAATCAAGCACAGGCACAAATACAACAAGAGACGGTGATTGAGACCATAGAACAGAACGGAAATGTTGTTATTGATGTTACGGCTAGTGAAACTGTTGTCACTACCCCAACTCCTGTTCCTAATGGTACTATCTATAATAAGACAACTACCGAGGGGGGAATTATAATTGAAGAAAATGGAGAGGGTAAACAAGTTCAGATTCAAGTTGAAGAGGGCACGATTGTTAATGATGAGGCTGAGCTTGTTCCAAAACCAGTTGAAATCGAGGAACCTTTAGCTAAGGAACGTGTTGCTGAGGAAGTTGTTGCGGAGCAAGCAAAGAAAGAAGAAGAGGGCGAAGAAGAGGACGAGCAAGAGGAAGATCAAGAGCAAGAAGAGGAAGAAGAAGAACTGGCACCGCAAGTAGTGGAGTTAAATGGCCTCGAACTAGACCAGTTGAAAAAGGATTTAATTTCCAAGACAGAAAATAAAAAGGTGTCCAGTTTAGAAAGAATCTATGGACATTTGATGAAACAGGTCTGGGACCATCGTTTAGAACTGAACAAGGAAAACTTGTTAAAGGATATCAAAAGTTATATTGGAACTATTTAGAAATAGGCAAAAATCTATGTATGTGTACACAGTTTAATACAGAGCAAAAAAACGAAAGTGAAAAAAAAAAGTAATCTCTTACATAAATCTTCACTTTAGCCTTAAACTTTTAATTCTTTCCTCCCCTTCCTTAGCTGGACATTTCACATAAACCTCTTCGTTTGAACAAAATAATTTTAGATTAATGTCAAAAAGAGAAGAAATCAAAAAAAAGGAACAACTCCAATTGAAATTACAAGCGCAGTTTAATCAACTTGATGCTACTGTATTATCCTGGCTCAAACCACAATCACAATCCCAAGCACAATCAGACTCTAGCATACAACAGAAGGAAGATCAAAGAGAGTTTAATAATGCAATAGTGGTTCCGTTTGGTAAAGGACTCAATATGGAATCCGAAAATCCTGTTAAAGTAGGTCAATTCCTTTCTGCAACTACTACTAATAACAAGGATGATGATGATATTAAGAAGATGAAATTGAAAACAAAGTCAGCTACACACAATAGTCGAAGTTTACTTGCATTGCAAACCAAAATACGGAATGATCAAAGAACTAAGGGAATCAATAAGGTGTCTAAACCACAGGATAGATATAAGCAACGACAAGGGGGACAAAATAATAATGTAGCAGGGGGAAAAGGACCAGTTGATAATGGTAGTGATAGTGAAGAAGAGGAAATTGTTGTTATGAAAAGTAAAAAAGTTAATAAATCAAAGAGACCCTTTTAATAAATATACTATATATAGAGATAAAGATAAATGTAAAAGATCCAAGACCAAATAATTAATACTATTAATATTAACATACAGATAAAAAAAGCCTATTAGTTAGAACAGAACAAACCAAAATAATAAAGAAACAGAGATCAACATCATACAGAGATCAAAAGACAACAGTGCAAAATGGAAATAGAAAAGAAATGATAAAAACGATGTATTGAAAAATGTGAGATTAAAAAGTAAATGGGTGAATTAAAAGTGAATCATTAGGTTAACAAACGTGATGAAAGTAAGAAGATGAAAATCAAAAAAAAAAGTTCAAATGTAACATCAATAGCCACAAATGATTAAGAAGAAAATGTAGATAGAAGTAGAAGTAGAAGTATAAGTAGAAGGCAAAATAGAAATAGAGGTGAAAGCAAAAGTAGAAATGAAATGAAGTAAAGAACACAATTGAAAAAAGTATGAATGAAAAAAAGAAGGTATGATACACATTTAGTTCACTAATGAAAAACTGAATGAATTGCAAGTGCTGATTCTTTAATTAACAAATGATTATTTTATTGAAATATTTACTGTGATTATTTCGTTTGATTTTCATTTGAGTTAGATGAATCATCCTTTGGTAATGTAAACGTTGGTGGAGGAGGTAAATGCTTAATTTCAGAGTACTCAGTATCTATACCTTTTATTGACATGCGACTTGTTTGTTTGAAGTAAGATGATGGTGATGATGTGTAAATAGCAGGCAGGGAACTTACTGACCCATGAGATGACATTGAATGTTTATTTGAAAAAATAGAATCGTGAAGAGAAACTGTTGATCCAGAGTATGCACGATGAATCGAATACAGTGATGGTCTCAGTCCAGGAATCATTTGATCAATATGAGGTAATGAACGATGTTGGTCCCTATTAACAATATTTTGTTGATGTTCATGTTGCTGTAGTTGTTGCAGTGTATGAATATCTGCATCCGATCTAGATCTCATAACATTCACATCATTAGGATGCTGTATATGATAGGGAACTTGTTGTTCATATCTAACTTGGCCTTCATTATATGGTACAGATGTTGGGCCTGGGCCTGAACCTTGGGCTGGGGCAGGAGAACACGGGTCAACGAAAACAGAGGGGTACCGTGTTCTACGTGAACCGTTAACAAACACATTGTTATCTGTAAATACACCCGCATTTGATGATTGCGGAGAATATGATCGATGCGCTGGTATAGGTTGTTGTTGTTGTTGTTGTTGTTGCTGCTGCTGTTGTGGTTGTTGTTGAGGTTGCTGCTGCTGCTGCTGTTGCGGTTGAGGTCTCGGTGAATAAAATCTTGGGGGATAAGTAGCAATGCTCTGTGGTTGCGCCTGTGGTTGAACTAAAGGTAACTGAGTATGAGAACTTGATGGAATACCATCTGGTGATTGAACTCTTTTAACCATTGGGCTTGATGTTGGATATTGATATCGATTTGATGTTGGACTGAGTGAAGCTGGCATTGGAGCTGGGGTCGATATCAATGCTGAAGTTGAATTTGGGGCAAGAGGTGGTGGCAGCGGCGGTCCTTGTTGCTGCATGTAGATAGGAGGAATTGATGTTAACATAGGCTTTTGATGGAACTGGGCAAGCTGAGAGTAGTATTGGTATTTGTGACTAGCATTAATTTCATCATTAGACTCATAGGGGTTTGGTGAAGCACTCGATAACTCTACTTCCATTTCCATATTATTCTGAAGTTTCTTACTATTGCTTCTTCTTCTAATCATTGTTAAGGCTTCTCTATCACCTTTTTTAAACTGATTTAAAGAATGTCTAAATTCCCAAACTGGGTGTTCAATACTAACCTCGACATTTCGGAGTGAATCACCAACTTTATGGAAGCCATACATGTGAAGCTGTCTAACAAAGGATGCCACATTACTATGCTTGAAGTAAACAGAGAGACATTTAGAAAATTCAGAACCGGGAACAATAGCAAATGTTACTTGGTCATTCTGGTCCAGTCTAGACCACCAAATCAGAGCAGATAAACTTGGATCGTGTAACATATTAAATAACTTTGTAATAAAGGCACTGGCCTTTTTAGTAGACTTTCTAGCTGTTCGTTTAGGTGCTCTATTTGATGATGGATAGCCGTGTGGTTCGTATTGAATCATTTGTTGCTGAGGTTGTTGAGGTTGTTGTGGATAAGGTTGAAGTTGTGGTTGAGGCTGAGGCGGAAGATGTAGCTGGGGGTGTTGAGGCAGTGATGGGCCTGAAATGTGTCCATAGGGAATGTAATATACTGGAACAATATTCTGAGAGGAATTCCGTTGGTCAGAACCCTTTCCAACATCCATTTCTTTAATTTTTATATCAAGAGACCCCTTCTTTCAGCGAGAGATTGTTGATAATTTTTTGCTCTTGATGGACCAACAAAAAAAAAAAAATCCTACGTTTCAATATATTAAAATTTGAAGCACGTCGGTCGCACGGCACGAAGCCCAAAATTCGATGTTTTCCAATGGGGAAACCATTGATGATGTAATTGTTTGGGGGACAGAGTGATCCGCTGGCTTAAAGGGATTTTCTGGGCTTAAAGCGCTAGTGGGAAACCCTTCAAATAAATTTTTATTTAATTATTAAATTTTTACACGCTCTAACAATAGACCTTACCACACCGGAAACCGGAAACTTTTATGATAGTAGGGGACAATAATACAAAACAAAGAAAAAACATGGCATTAATCAAAATATAAAATATATGAATTTTAAGTGATACAACGGTCCTCTCTAATCATCAAACGGCCGGAAAGAATATCATTAGCTTCTTGAAGAGCTGTCCAATGAACAGAGACACCTCTACGACCACTTTCATCAGTATCATTTTCCCAAACTTGTGAAACACCAGTAAATGACACATCAGTACCTCTGATACCAAGAACAACAGCATTAGGTTGAGAATTCAAATTAATTCTCTTACCATGTTGGTATTGGAATCTCAGGGTCTTTGATAATTCATCATCATCACCCATAGCAGCAACATCATTTTCAATGAATTCACATGCCTTAATAGCGAATCTCACAGCTGAAACTCTATCCATTGAGGTTGGAGCATTACCCTGTTGAACATGACCAGGGATAGCAGTTCTAGATTCGTATTTACCATGAGCACTTTCCTTAATGATATCGGCAATTAATTGAGTAGTGTAAACATCAGATGCCTTTTCATTTCTGACAAACACCTTACCGGATCTTTCAGCACCCACATCTTGAGCATATGACTTATCAAGTAATTTTAAATCCTCTTGAATATTACCTAATGTGATTTTTTCTTCTGGTAAATACACTGCAAGGGCACCTGTGACCAACCCTGTGTATGAAGCAATATAACCACAATTACCACCTTGAACTTCAATAACGAAAACACGACGACGTGTTGATGAAGCACTCAATTTAACAGTATCACAATAATCCACTAAGGTATTCAAACAGGTATCTGAACCTAAAGAATATTCTGTACCTGGAACATTATTAGAAACTGTTGATGGTAAGCAAACAATTGGCATATTCAAAATAGGGTATTGTGCTCTACCATCTTCTAATTCTTTAACAGCTTCAAAGGCTTCAAACCCACCAATGACAATTAAACCATCCAATTTAAAATTTTGTAAATGGAATGCCAATGTACCCATATCCTCAGATGGTAAATGTCTATTAGTCCCCAAGGCTGAACCACCATGGTTATGCCATCCTTCAACATCAATCCAACTTAATTCCTTGATTGAACCATGTCTAATAAGACCGGAAAATCCATTTTGAATACCAAATGGACGATGTCCCTTTGATAATAAGTATAACACAGCTGCTCTAGTTGCAGGATTAAGTGCAGCAGTTGGTGCACCAACATGGATGATACCAACTTTTAATCTGTGATCCTCCGGTAATAAATGTGTATCATCATCATCAACAGAAATTGATAAGAAGTTTTGATAAGATTCCTTAAAAGTTGAATCTCTTAAAGCCATAGCATCATCAAATCTCTTTTCATCAATAGCAGTAGCAACCGCTTTAGTCATTTTAACAGCTTCCATTAATGGGACACGAACAACTCTGTTATTCATTATACCAATCATTGGAGAAGGAGTAGAAGGAGTAGAATCCAGAACGGCTTTGACAGCTTCCACACCTTGTAAAGTGGCCAAATATCTATCGAAGGCAACAGCTGTACCACCTCTTTGAACATGACCTAAAGTGGTCACTCTGGTATCTAATCCAATTTCCACAAGAACGTCCTTAACTTCATTAGATGTAATTGCATCTAATTGGTCATCAATGGCACCCTCAGCAACAATAACAGTTGTTTTACGTCTACCCTTTTCTCTGTGTCTTGAGCAAACCTTTTTCAGGTCATCTCTCCATGTTTCAGCATTAGCAGGACGTTCAGGAATAAAGATGTAATCAGCACCACAACAGATCCCTGACATTAAAGCTAACCAACCACAATGTCTACCCATGACTTCAACAACGAATGCACGAGAATGTGATTCAGCAGTGGAATCAATATAATCAACCATTTCACAAATTCTTTCAAGAGAAGAATAAGCACCAATAGTGTTATCAGTCATGGACATATCATTATCAATTGACCCCACTAAACCGACAATTGTTAAATGTCTGTAAGGTTCCACTTGTTCCTTTGTTAATTGATTGGTAGCAACCAATTCATCAACTAAAGAAGGCCATTCGGATCTAAAGAGATCAGCACCAGTAAGGGATCCATCACCACCACAAACAATAAGTGCATCAATACCTCTAAGGATCATATTTTTAGCACCTAATAAACGACCTTGTCTTTCTCTAAATTCAGCACAACGAGCAGTACCAATTAAAGTACCACCCATAGAAAGCCAACCTCTAACATCTTGCCATTCTAATTTTTTTAATAATTCACCACCTTGAACAAGACCTGAATAACCCTCATAACAACCAAACATTTCACAATCTAAATAAATACCAGCTCTAACAACAGCTCTAACAGCAGCACACATACCTGGAGAATCCCCCCCAGATGTCATAATAGCAATTCTCTTTTTTTTAGAATCTGTGATATCAATTGATTGAAGTTTCATTTGAGCTTCCCATGTTTTGATGACATCATCAGAAGCAAAGAAATCATCAGATGTTTCCAATGGCTTAACATTAGATGCAGATGGAGCAATTGGGATATCAGTGAATCCAACCAGGTTATCCATTGGATCCTTAATAAAGAATTTAATATCAGGTTCCCTAATTGATTCAAACACTTCCCAATTATTTAATTGAGCCAATTCTCTAACTTGATTTAATGCATAAGTTAATAAAATAATTCTACCTGGCATTTCTAAATTCTTAGTAACATCATGAGACACCAATCTCAATTTAATTAAAACTCCCCTATTGAAAGCTGCATCAGTTGGATTTAATTCAGGATGTGAATATTCAATAGTTTCTTGAAGTGGGATGACATCACCCTTTAAATCCGTTCTAATTATTGGAAATGATTCTAACCAACATTCCTTTCTTGAATCAGTTGAAACACCCACTAAATTAGCATTATTAGCATCTTTTTGATATATTTTAACAATTTGGAACCCTAATTGCTTATAAAAACGGACAAGTTCCCTATATTGATCAGTCGAATGACTTGTAAAGGATGTAAACCCCACTTGAGAGGCCATATCCTCAATATTACTCATTATTATATTTATTTATACTTTAATTAAAATCAAAAAATAAAAAAACAAGTTGACATTATAAGATTGAAAAAAAGTAAGGCGAATTTCGGACCTTTTTATATACATCACGCAATGAGACGGTTAAGAGATTTCCGAACACACCATCAAATATACAGACAAGATCGGAGGGGTGGGAGATGATGGTGAGACACCCGAAGCCATAGATGGGGATCATTATAATGGGGGGGGCATCATACTATTGGCGGTCCCACCTTTTTGTGATATTAATGCACCCAAAACATAGTTGCTCAGTGCACTCCATAGCATTCGGAGCCAAATGAGATATATACCACCAAATGAACCCCCCAATCCATCATTAATAATTAATCTCAAGATTTGTGAAAGTTTAAGAAATGGGGGGCTATTAAGATAACTAATTGATCTGAATCTATACCCAATAACAACTCTATTGGAGGACACCACGAATGGGTGGAGAAGTGTGAATGCGATTAATGAATACGTCATTTTATAGTAATTCAACCAGGGAGATGATTCCAGTTTAGTGATGGCCCATTGACCAAGAAGAACTAATTGGTCTTCAAGAATAGATTTCATTATGGTGAATACACCACTAATTAATATCAAATCAATATGATTCTTGATGAATGTTAAAAATGACATTGACTTTGAATTAGCAAGAGGATGCTTATTATTGTTATTATTGACAGAACGTTTAGAATTGGGTTTGGCCCCCTTCACCTTGGCTTTCCCCTTATTCTTTTCATTAGATGAAGTTTTGTTGATATCCTTAACTTGACGTTGACGTGTGTAATTACCTAAAATTTGAACATTGGTATCAATATCACCTGATTGGAATAAGACAATTACTCTACCTAGGGACCACAAATCACCACAAATGAATCCTAAAAAGTAATTGATTATTTGAATAGTGGTATAACTCAAACTATCTCTTAGAAGAAGACAAGTTGTTAAACATACCCATTTTTTCAAAATGGCCCCCATACAAGTATACAAAACCCCCCTAAACAAAACCAGAACCCCCCTTTGATAAAGGAAGGCCAAGACTAATTTCCAAAAGGCCACTTTAGAGATTCTTTTATCTCTTTGAAGTTCCCATTGTAGATAACCTAACAACAATATCAATTCCCATGGTGAAGATACTATTGTTTGAATAGTATTAGAAGTTAGAATCTTGACATATTCACCAGCAATAGAGGTATGAAATGACTCACCAAATTCATGATAATAATAATCCATTCCGGATCAATACAAAGAAATTTAGATTCCGGTAAGGATTAAGGTTTTAGGTATACGTGTTTAAAATGCAAGGTTGGAAACAAACGGATGCTCAGCATGGCGTTTTCAAATAATTTATTTGAAGAAAAAAAGGGTTATCCATTTAATCTATATACACAAAGGGGAGAGGGAAAATAAGAATTCATTGCAGTCTTTTGACATTACCATCCTTCCAGCCTTTTTCTTTTAAGACCCCTCCCAATGGGCCTGTATCGACCCCCTCTAAATTATTTCTATCGGGTTTCCCACTAACAAAAGAAACGTATTCTTCCGGTCCACAAACAAATGCCATTGATGGAGGGGGAAGATCATTTGAAGTTTTGGATTGTGATAAGGACAACAATCTCGAAAGAATATGTTGTTGATAAGCGGATTCAGGCTTAATTTTGGTATTTGTGAGGGGGATTGTATCAATACCATTCATCGAATCTACAATGATGGGTTTATCATTCAATTTATCATTATTATTACTCTTGAACAATTCATCACCCTCCTTATTAGATGCCAATTGTCTTTGAATTTCCAATTTCTTTTCCCTTTTCAATTGATCTCTATAAATTTGTTCTGAAACTCTTAAATCTGCACCACCAGTGAAATTAGGTAATGTTGGTTGAGGAATATCATTCAATTGTAGATGTCTATCACCAATTAAATAATGAAACTTAACACGACCACATTGCTCAGCAAAGAAATTAAGAGTCTTTAATTGATTTAATAATTCTGAAGATGAGTGCATTGAATACCAAACATCAATAAACCCCCTAGGAGGGTTCTTGGAATAAATCAATTGAAATAAAGGCAGAATACCTGTACCAGCACCAAAGAAGACATAATTTTCAGGTTGAGGTAATTGAGATGACCATTGAGGATCAGGTTTAATTGATGAGGGGGTGTTGCCCATTTGAGGTCTTTCCTCATTTCTATCTAAGGGGTGGAAGGGGAATTTATATTCTTCAATTGGTCCTCTTAACATAACTTGATCTAATAATTGTAAATTTGTTAACCATCTTGAAAATTCACCTTGGGGATACCTTTTAACAATTAAAACAAATTTACCCTCATGTTCTAATTCACTAACTAAACGTAAATGTGGTTCACCCTTATAAGGGTCCACACCAGCAACATACATGGGTAAGGGGGTATAATTTCTTGTTATATTGATATCTGGTTGCATGATTTCAACAGACCATAATTTATCACCATTAAATAATTGTTGATTATGAATTAATTTTTCACTTCTATTACGTCTAGTTAATTCAATCAGGTAATGATCATCATCAATAGCATATTTGAATGAAACTATCCATGGTAAAAATTTATCAATTCTTAATAATGCGGTATCTGTATCTACATCAGGATTTAAATCATGAGTATAATATTGATAAGCAAATATCCCCCAACAAGCACCTAATGAAAGTAAAATCGATGGCAAGAGTCTTTGGAATTTAGTTTTACCTCTTGCCTTTTGTTCTAATTGTAATTGGAATTCCTTTGGGGGGGACTTTGGTGCTTCGAATTCGTAACTTTTGTTATTTGTCAAAGATCTTGGATCATATTGAATTTTAGGACTTTTCATTAAAGACTGTAATTGGGGGTCTAATGAAGGTAACCCCCCTGAATGCTTTGGTAAATTAGTAGACTTGAGGTCATTATTTGATGGAACGTTTGATATAGAGTTAGGATCTTCATTTCCATTTCCTTTTGAGGGTAGTTTATCTGAATAAAACCTTAAATGTGAGGTTCTATGCAGCAACAGAGAAGAAGAAAAAAAAGAAGAATTGAACTTTAATCTTCTAATCATTTGTTATTATTATAACTATCAACCCGTTAGTATCTAATGAATAGAATGAGTGAAGAAATGATAAAATTAAAACTGGCTGAAAAAAGTTTAAAAAAAAAAAATTATGGGGGAGAAATAGCATATTAGTAAATTTGAGAGTAAGTGAGATTTCATATTAATAAATAACCAACCAAACTGCAGTTAGGATTGACTCTTATTGGTGATGAATGTTGTTGATAAGGTGAAAGTGGGAGATAAACCGATCTGGTCCATTTCATTAAACCCATCTCTGGGAGTTGCAGCAGTGGTTTGTGGCAAGGAATGTCAATTATACACTTATAAGGACAATAAGTTGAAATTGATTGAAACATTAGAAACGCCTCATACAAAGACAATTCGTCGAGTGAGTATTAAGCCAACAGGTGCAACATCCAATGAAGGTCAAGTTGAAGATCAAGATCAAAATGAATATCCAACATTGGCACTGGCATCATTTGATTCAACATGTTCCATCTTTGGTAGTGATAAATTAGGAGGAGAATGGGAAATGTTAGCAGTTATTGAGGGTCATGAAAGTGAAGTTAAGGGGATTGATTGGTCCTTTGATACTAGATATTTAGTTACTTGCGGTCGAGATAAAAGTATTTGGGTTTGGGAAACCGATGGATTAAATGAGGAATTTGAATGTGTTGCAGTTTTAAATGAACATAGTGGTGATATTAAATGTGTTAAATGGTCACCAAAATCTCATAGTTTTATAAGTTGTTCATATGATGATACAGTTAAAATTTGGAGACAAGACCCCTATAATGATGATAGCTTTGATTGTGTTGCTAGTATTGATGTTGGCTGTACAATTTGGGATGGATTTTGGATTGATGAAGATAAAGTTGCTGTTGCATTAGATGATGGTAGGGTATTACAATATTCCACAAGAATAGATGATAACAATGACGATGTTATCAGTACCCATAACAGTAGTACATTGAAACCTGTTGAGGAATGGCGTCTTGAAAGAGAATGGCGTACAGAGGGTGGTCCCCTCTACGCAGTGGGCAAATGCGACGATTTTCTTGTTGCGTGTGGCGCGGGTGGTGTAGCGGTGTGGCTGGGGAACGACACAGAAAATGTTGTGAAAACATTGGCTCCCTCAAGAACCTTAAAGGATTTGAACTCCCTCTGCGTAGACAATAAACGGGGGAAAATTTTAGTTGGCGGTGAAGAGGGTGTTCTTTATTTAATTGCTTAATCTTTCATTTGGCTAAGGACTTTTCCATACGTTACATACTTAATACATCTCGTTCTACACACAATGAATAGTGCCAGTAAAATGATTTTGAAAAAAATCGATCAGCCTTTAGTTTGGATAGATTGTGAAATGACGGGGTTGAATCATTTGAAGGATCGAATCATTGAAATTTGTTGCGTTATTACTGATGGTCAACTTAATATTCATGGGGGGATATTTCATGCAGTTATACATCAATCTGATGAAGTTCTACAAAATATGAATCAATGGTGTATTGACCAACATGGTAGATCTGGTCTAACTCAAAGGGTGCGAGAATCACTTCATTCAACAAAATCGATTGAAACTAATTTGTTGAACTTTTTAAGGGAAAGAGTTGAACCTGGTGTGGGGTTATTAGCTGGTAATTCAGTTCATGTTGATAAATTATTTTTATTAAGAGAAATGCCAAGCATCATTTCTCATTTACATTATAGAATTATGGATGTTTCCACGATTTCTGAAGCATGTAGTAGATTTTCACCAGAGCACATTTTAAAGGGTAAACCAGAAAAGAAACTTAATCATACTGCTGAATCTGATATTTTAGAATCTATACAGGAACTTCGATACTATCAAAAGGAAGTTTTTCAAGGCAAGAACTTGAAAGTGTGATATATATAGTATGAATAGAGATAACGGTAATTGTAGTAAAGAAGAAGAAGAAGAAGAAGAAGAAGAAGAATTGCCATTCATCCGAAAGATGAACAACCCCGCTGTAATAGAGGGATACACTGGTACTGGTGTTAAATTAGCCCAACCCCAGTTGACACAGGGGGAGCCCAAATCAGTCTGGCAAATTTGGGCTGGTGGCTCGGCTTTTAACAGGTGGGACAAAGACAAATGGGGAAGGCTCGGAGGCTGTGAGACAAGTCAAATTAAATAAATTTCATCTCTAATCCCACACTTATTTTAATTTTTTTTTTTTCCCCTTTACAACTAACCTTATTAGTAAGGATACTTGTTGAAGTCAACATATAAATGGATTTACATTTAGACCCCCTCGATTTCCAAAATTTCCTACTTATCAACCCCCCTCTTACGGAATATTCGGATTACGCCATTGTTAACGAGAATTCACAGGGGGGGTTTCATGGACCAACAGTGACTCAAAGTTTGCCACAAAGAAGATTATCCATTTCTAATGGTCAAATTGGCCAAATCTCAATGATGGTTCATAATGACCTGGGTTTAATGGACTCTTCATCTTCATTTTCCGGTATAAATTCCGTCCCCAATTTTAGTGATGATACCAGTATTTCCTTTAAACCTCAATACCAGCAACAGCAGCAACATCATCGTAATATTCCTCGACAAGTGATGTCATTATCTCAAATGAGACAAGAACAATTACAATCAAATCAATCCACTCAGCAACAAGCACCACCACCACCACTTCCTCCTCCTCCGCCACCACCACCCTCCCAGCTACAACAAGCGCCTCAGCAGTTATTTTCACAACAACCAGCTTTAAATAATAACAATAATAACTCTATTGAACATACTACTATTACTGAACCATTAAATAATGGGATTGGTGCCTTAACACCAGACGAACCAGCCAAAATTAATGTTGATTTTAATGGTATTCCTACACATCAATTAATTTATGAAAATAATGTTATATTTGATCCTCAAGATGGACCAATTCCTGGTACAACAGCATGGAAGAAGCAACGAATTTTAGAACGTAATAGATTGGCAGCATCTAAATGTCGAATGAAGAAGAAAAATCAACAAAAGAAATTGGCTGAAGAAGTTGATGATTTAAGATCTAAAAGAGAATTTAGTATGAAGGTTAATAAATTAATTAAAAGAAAGATTTTTAATTATGCTCAAAGGGTTGACCCCCAATTAATTGGGTTATCAGAAGAAGACGTTTTAAAATTCATTTTATTAAATCCTGAAGGCGAAGAGGATAGTGTTGAAAATCAAAATATAGTTAAAACTTGGATATCCTTGTCATAATTTGTTATTTTAAATGTCAATTTTGCTTCATTTTATTTTATTTTATTTTATTTCAATTCAGTTCAGTTCAGTTCAGTTCAGTTCAGTTCACCTTTGAGTCACGTTCACATTTACTTTGAAGTTTACATTTAGGTAGGTTAAGGACAGCATTTAGTTAATTGGTTTTAATTTCAAGTTCAATTTTGATCCCCACCAGTCTCAGCTTAATGTGATTTACAATTATTGTCCACTTTAGCATCGACTGAGCTTTTATTTTACTCCCACTTTCGTTTGCTTCTATCCCATTCGCATCTCCTTTACTCCTTTCTTTCCTTTTGATTGTTCACCAAAACCATTCCCATCCCACTTTTTAAATGTCGGTATCCTTATCTTTATCGATAATCTTATTAAGGCATGTTTTCTCTTTCTTTCTCTCTACAGCCATCAACAGATATAGTGTGAGTGGTCTCACGCCGGCGTGGGGTTATCCCGAGACTTTAACTGCAGTTTGTGCGTAAGCTTTGACTCGGAATGGAGATTTCACTTTAACTTCATCCTTCAACTTAAACTTGGCTACGGTTCCGACTCACTTCGGCTTTCGGCTTTCTCCCTCGGCTTTTGATTGACACCACACAAGGAGATTTATTCCACTTTGACTTCCCTCCTTCCCCCAACTTTTTTTTTTTTTTCCCTTTCCTTCCCTTCCCTTTCCAATCTCACTTCTATTTTCATTTCAATTTCATACGCACGCAATCTGCGCCTCTCGTAATTTCCTTATATAAATTTACACCCGTATCATTTTTTTTTTTATATTTAAAAAAATACCAACATGTCTGATATATCCCTACACACTATAAGCATAAGTAATAATGAATACGATCATTTATTGAAGGACATTCAAGGTAAGTTGGTCAATGTTATGAATCTCCTTGGGAAAATTCAAAGGGATTCAACTTCAAATAGATTGACGTTATCCAACACAAAGATTCAATTTAATGAAATCAAAGATCAATTGGTTCAGCTAGATCAAGATGTATTGAAAATGCCATATAGTGATAATATGGATTTAGAAAATCAAACATCATTATCGAGGAATAATACTGATAAATTAAATTATGTTATTGTTAAATTGAAAAGGGGGGTTACCCAATCTTGGAATATATATAATCAATTAAAGCACGATATTATGGAAAGTTCACCCCCCGATGTAAATCTAGATTTTATGGAGTCAGATCAGGGCCACGAAGAGGATTCAACGAATTTCAGTCATGGTATCCTTGGAGGAGTTCAATATGTTATTGAACATACGCCCCTAACAGCAGAGGCAGTGGAATTACAACAACAAGAGGCCTTGGAAAGAGAACGAGAAATCGAACAAATCACACAATCTGTCCAAGATATTAATTTGATTTTCCATGATTTAGATTCATTGGTAATTAACCAGGGCACGTTGATTAATAGTATTGAAGATAATTTATTTGATACAAGAGATCAATTACAGGGTGCTAGTAGTCAATTAAATAAAGCAGAGAAATGGCAAAGAAGGTCGAGCACGTGTTTAAGATTATCAGGTCTTATTGGGGTTGTTATTCTAATGATTATTATATTAGTTATATTGGCTTAAGGGGAGTGGCGCAGTGGCATATTCTTGCGCCACACACACTTATATGCCATTTTTAACGCCTTTCCAATCGCAATATCCTTCCTAAATAGGAAGGTGAAATCCAAAAAACGTCTTAAACAAGGGACCCCAACTCCGAAAGTGATGATAATAACTAAGATCAACACTCTGATTGGATTCCAAGGTGGATTAACTTCATTAAAGTGGTATTGAACTACTTATTTAACCTTATCAAATGTCAACTTTCACATGCTTAAGATCGGCGAAACGCGGATATATATTGGGAAAAATTTGCGGTATTTAAAACCCCCCTGATTCCCACCCCTCTCTGTTTGGTCACACGAGTGCTAATCAACCAATTTATTTATACATAGAAGGATGTCCAAATCAATAATATCCAACACTCCTTCTATTCTTAGTAAAAGTGATGCTAGTGAATTAGCACATTTAGGTTATAAACAGGAATTTAGTAGATCATATGGATTTTTATCAACCTTTTCATTTGCTTTATCCATTTCTGGATTGATGGGTACGATTTCAATCACTTATCTTTATCCATTATGGGCCGGTGGGCCAGCAGCAGCGGTTTGGTGTTGGTTTGCTGGTGGTGTTGGTTGTTTATGTATTGCATGGTCAGTTGCAGAAATTACATCCTGTTTCCCAACTTCTGGTGGTATGTATTACGTTTTAACTCATGTTGTTCCAAAGAAATATGTGCCATTGGTTTGTTGGCTTGATGGTTGGTTATATTTTGTTGGTGTTATTACTGGTTGTTGTTCAACAGATTTTGGGGGGGCAACACTTTTAATGCAAACAATTTCAATGGCAACTAATTATACGTATATACCATCAAAGGGTCATATTACAGCAGTTGCAATTTTAATCATTATTAGTCATGGTGCTATTAATTCATTACCAGGATCTGTTTTAAGTAGTGTTACCAAATATTATTGTATCATTAATATTGGTGCTACAATTGCATTAATCATTACAATGTTAGTTAAATGTCCTAAGATCAATACAGCTGAATATACTTTCAAAACAGTGATCAATTCAACTGGTTGGTCAAAGGATGGATGGGCATTTTTATTTGGATTTCTTCAAGTGTCTTGGGTCATGACATCTTATGATTCAACATCAAGAATTTCAGAAGAAGTTTATAATGCAGCTTATTTGACCCCCTTAGCAATTGCACTTGCCTTAACAACCACTGCTATTTTAGGTTGGGTCTTAGTGATTGTTTTCACCCTTTGTATGGGTACAGATATTAATTCACTTTTAAATTCAACTTCTGGTCAACCTATTGTTGAAATCTTTGATTTTGCCATGGGTAAAAGTGCAGCAATTGCATTTTTATCATTAGCATTTGTTGTTATTTGGTTTTGTGGTGCTGTTGCAATGTGTGCAACGTCACGTTCAATTTGGTCCTTTGCAAGAGATAGGGGGTTACCATATTATAAATTTTGGTATAATTTACATCCAAAGACTGGTGTCCCCTTAAGATGTGTTTGGCTGATTTGTTTAATTAATTCATTATTGGTGTTAATCAATTTAGGTTCAACAGTGGCAATGAATGCAATTTTCAGTGCTTGTGCTATTTGTACTGATTGGTCATATGTTATTGCGATTTTCTTCTTTGCACTTAATAGGGAAAAGATGGGTATTGAAAGGGGTCCATTCAATATGGGACCATTTTCAAAACCTGTTATGTATTGGGCTTGTACATGGACATTATTCCTTTCAATTGTTTTTATTTTCCCTAATTATATGCCTGTTAATAAGGAAAATATGAATTACACTATTGTGATTATTGGATTTGCAATGATTGGTGCAATGGGGTGGTGGGCAATTGATGCTAGAAAATGGTATTCAGGTCCTGTGAATTATATTGAAGAGCAACAATTGGATCAACCAAAGAGAGAGTCAAGCGAGGAAACTGAGACTGAAGTTGAAGTTGAAACTGATAAAGTTGAAGTTAAAAAATAATCATTTATACCCCCCTCTCTTTCTCTCCCCTAGCTTTTCATTTATTTTCTATTCTTAATAGCTTTTTTTAATAACTAGATTTTACATATATTCAAAATAAAACAAAGTCAAATCAAAAATGGGTGAATAAATAAATAAGTAAATAAATAAATATTAGCACCGTTAGTTATGTTTCGGTACTATACACATGTAACGATTTTCAATAAATAACCAACAGAAAAAATATAAATATAAATATAAATAATATATATACTAATAAAAAAGATGAATGAATGAATGAATGATTGATTGCCTGATTGATTAATCGAGTTTGAGTTTTGTAAAGTCTAGCCTACTCATAATTGCTAATTAATAAATTTAATTTAAACCTTTTTACCAAAATAAACCCATTGATCCTTTTCAGATGGTTGAGCAAGTGGTTCCCAAACCTTCCATTGAGCCATTTGTTTAACAAGTGTCAATTCTTCATCTGCTTGAATAACAAGTTCTTCAATAAGTCCACAACCGATTTGTTGTTCAATCTTTTCAACAACTTCTTCACCCTCGACAATGGCCAATCTAGCCCTTGTAAGTGATTCAACAGATTGTCTATACACTGCATCCTTTGGGAATGAATTATTTAATTCATTTAATGTGGCATTATAAAGGGCAATTAATGCTGGTCTTGGGTTTGGATGTTCGAGAATCCCCGTGATACCTGTTGGATTACCCTTTGCTGATCTAACCAAAACTGGTGTAGCTTGTCTTAATAATGAAGTGAATCTCATCTTGTATTCCCTTTCCTTTGTGTTGTTTATTAAATTAAACTGCAATTCAATTGGAGGAAAACTTTTTGGGCCCGCTTCCTCTTTCTGGGTTTTTTTTTTTTTTTCCCCTCACTGAACCGCTCGCTGCAAATTTTCGAGGGTGGACAAAAGCGTGTGGCGCATGACCCTGGACGCTTGTGGCGCACAATACACCTTGCTTCCCACAAAGTAAAACACGTTCAATAGCCGTGTTTCATGGGGGGACAATCTCAGTTGGCAAACCACCTGCCATTGGGGGCCTGTGTTTTCCACTAATTTGTATTCCTTCCCCACCATTTGTTCCAATTGTGGATCAATTGAGGGTATTTGGGGGGACCCCCGCTGCATTTGAAGCAATTGATTGTTACAAGTTCTATCCCAGAAGGGCGACAGGGAAAGATACTGCAACACGTTTCCCTCAAAGAGCCCAAATTGTGATATAAATTCAGGACTCGACCATTCCAACTCATCTAATTCAACCATCTTGGATTACTACTGGCACTATGAAAAAAAAAAAATAAGAAGGGGAGTGAGAGCGCAAAAAAAAGGGGGGGGAGAAAAAAGAGGGAAAAATTGATTAATATATAAACTGTATTTATTCATATACTTATCCATTCAATAATGATGAAAATTAACCAGTTGATGTTTGTTCGTTATGGCTCTATGATTAGCAAATCAAAGTCATCGATCCCATCTCCAACTACAGATATTCCCGACGTGGCCACCTTTTTACAAAGAATTGGTAGAAATGCGTCTGAACATGCTGAATCATTCCCAACTTGGGAAGCTTTATTTAATACAAATGGACCAGCTTTGAAAACAGCAGGTGTTGATGTCCAATCAAGAAGATACATTTTAGATCAATTACAAAGGTTTAGAGTGAATGGAACAGTTGATGAATTGCCAGTTTCAAGGAAACTTAATGGAGGTGAACGTAAAATGAATCAACACCTTGCCAAGAAGAAGATTCTTAATAGAATCGAATTAGCAAAGACTCAAAAGATTCTAAGAAAGCAAGATAATGCTAAATTAAGATTAGAATCTAAATTTGATAAAATTCATAAGGATTTAAATCATGAAATTTAAATTAATTCACTATTGCCTTACTTATTAGAATGCTTTTTCGTTTTTTCATCTTATAATAACTCTGTATATACATATAACATAAAATTTTAACTTACTAAACTACACATATAATGATGCTGTTGTTATTGTTATTGTTGTTGTTGTTGTTCATTTATAAAGTTTTCAAGTTGATTCTTAAGCATTTCTGCTTCCTCTTCCATAACTTGCATGCTTCTTGGTCTTCTATCTTCATCATTTTGAATATTCATCCCCCTATTTATTTGTTTATACCATGGTTGATCAGGTATTAATTTATTAACTTGTGAATTCAAATCCATTCGTTGATCTCTTTGACCTTCAATCAGGCCCCCCTCCCATAATTCTAAATCTCTATAAACATCATCCCCCCATTGATCATTAAAGTATCTTGGAATTATATGACAATGAACATGAGGAACACTTTGACCTGCTGCAACTCCATCTTGAATTGCTATATTACATGCATCTGCTGAATACACTTTAGTTATAAACCCCTGAATCAATTGAACTGTTTGAAAGAAATCTATACTTTCATCTTGTGGTAAATCACTTAATCTACCAACAACTCTTAATGGTACCACCAGAACATGTCCTGGAACAAGTGGTTTCAAATTAACTAATGCAAACGTATATTTCGTCAAATGGAATACTTGTGTAGTCACGGGAAACTTGTAAAATAATATAGTCATTTCCTTTCAACTTCAGTATAAGTTATATTATACGAAAGAACGGGTAAAGTGAGCTTATAATAATAAACCTATTCTTGAGTCCTCTTAGGTAATCACGCGAGGGGACAAAGGGATGTGGCTGGTGAGATTCTTGGCGCATTGTCATTCTATTCCTTGCCATGCCATCGTATCGTACCGTGTCCTCACATCAACTTGAGATTTACCTTAATTAATACAATAAATAACTTTAAATTCAATAATACAATAATAGTAAATAAAACAATACGGCACAAAAACAAAAGGTTAAATCAAAGACCCCCCTAAATTCATTCATCTAAGCACTAGCAGCATTATCTAAAATATAATTATAGTAAAATGCAACTTGTTGTAAGTGGGAATCAACTTCAGTATATTCATTAGGACCATGAATATTGGCCTTAAAGAAATCCATAGAACCTGGTTGAACTCTAAAAATGTGATCAGTTAATTTCCAATAATGTCTGGTATCTGTATTACCACTCATTAAAGCAGGAACAATAATGAATTTCTTATCATCACTACCCTCTTCAAACTTTTCTGGGAACACTTCATCTTCATAAAATGATTTAATTGTACCAGTGAATTTATTGTAAATATCATCATAAAGAGGAGTGACCTTTGCAGTTTCAAGTGGATCTGCATATGCACTAAGGACAATATTACCAGCTTCTGTAGCTTCAATTAAAACTTCTCCATCAGATTCTAATCCAAGGCCATATTTATGTGCAACCCATGTGGCATGCTTAATAGCCTTATCCCAAACAGTTTGTGCACTATTACCATAGGTAATTCTATGATTAATAATGGATTTAACAACTCTTGGTAATGCATTGGCTTTATCACCACCCTCAACAATATCAATCGCTTGAGTAGTAGTAATCAATAACTTCAATGGGCCACCATGTTCAGCAATGAAATTAGTTAATTCCTTATTTGATTCAGGATTAACTCTAGCTTCCCTTGCTGCTTTAGCAATTGCTGGTGGTAAACGACCCTGTTCAGCCACACATTCAAACATCCCAAGAACAGGATTATCAAGGTCTAAAAGTGGGTCAAATGTATCCTCTTCATAAGCAACAAGGAACTTAGACATAATACCAATAGATGTATGATCCCTTGGCATTGATGAATGTCCACCAGGGGTGAAAACTTCAACTTCAAAATCAAAGTAACCCTTTTCACCTGTTGGGATCACTGCATAATAATCCCCTAATTGTTCCATAAACATCATTGGTCCTTCATCAATAATATGATCAACTGAATCTTCACCATATTTGTTAACTAACCATTCACCAAGATGTTGAGCACCATCAAATCCACTCTTTTCTTCATCAAATCCAAATGAAAAGATAACCCCCCTCTCAAAGTCAAGCTTATCATCTTTAATAATCATTTCAGCAGATTCCATTAATGAAACTAAAAGTGTTTTACAATCACTTGCACCTCTACCAAAGACTTTAACTCCATCATATCTACCACTAAATGGTGATTCTGTCCAATCATTTGGATCACCAATTGGGACTGTATCTTGATGTGCCATGAACAAGATTGGTTTCAAATCGGCATTGGTACCAGGGAATTCAAAAATTAATCCATATTCATTAACTTTAGTAACCTTTGCAGTTTTATAAACTAATGGGAAATTTTCTTCTAAATATGAATGGAATTTAGCCATTTTATCATAATTTTCCATTTTATCAAACACAATTGTATCAACTTCAACTGCTTTTGAAAGTAAGTCGGCTGATTTCAATCTATAATCTTCATCATGTAAAATATATTGAATAATATCATGTTCCTTAATAGCAACCTTTTCTGGAATTGGACACAATGGTTCACCAGCAAATGGGGTGATAGTAGACACTGGTGTAATATTCATTTGTGTACCCTTACCCTTATCGCATCTTAGCGGAGACGGAGTTGATAATTTCACAAATGGCTGAAAGTACCCCATTATCATAATAGCAACAATAAAGTGCAACCAGTGCAACTTATTCTTTTTAGTAACCTTTTCTTCTGCGTAAGCTTGAACCATTCTTAAGTGATAATATGGTAAAGAAACTGGGCAAAAGAATGGGAGGGAAAATACAAAGATTGCAAAGAGAAAATGGGCGGACTTTTATATTAAACGGGAAAAGCGGAATTTCCCAATTCGGAAAGATTAATAAGTAGCCATTAATTTTAATTTAAATTATACACAAATATCAATAGTTAAGTTCTAAAGTGGAAGGATTTGGTTGAAAATTGGATTGCTGACGTCTGGTTAACCATGTATCTCTTGAATCAAATGCCTTGAATTCCCCCCCTTCATTTGTAATCCATTGATGATGATCTCCATAATAATTCCATCCTCTATTACGTAACTCTCTGGCTGCTAACCATTGAACGTATTCCCTTCTGTCTTGATTATTTTGATGTGTATTATGGAATGGAGTATATTGACTTGGCATTTGTAAGGAATGATAATAGAAACAATATTGTAATGTATCTAATTCTAATCTTTCCATAATTTTACTTGAATTCAAATCCATCAAAGGGTCCAAGGGGTAAGATAATTGCGTAACATAAGGATTCATTGGTTCATACATCATCGGCGTATCACTATCATGAGAATCCGGACATGTTAATAATGACGTTTCTAAATGTGATATTATATCATCAAGTGCAGGTAATTTAAGTTCACAAATTGGTGGAGGTGGTTGATACTTTTTAGATGGGACATGGAATGACTCCTGTTCTTTAAATTGGAAAAGACGATCCTTTGATTGATCAAGTGACTTAACATAATTTTCATAATTTGTTGGTAAATTATTGAAATTTGATTCATCACTAAATGTTAAAACTGATCTTAAATCTCCTGAAAAGTAAGTTTGTTGGATTTGTGATGTACCATTAGATGTAGATAATGATCCTGTCATCACTTTGAAATTAGGAGTCGATGGTGTAGTTGATCTTGTTTCATCTTCTTTATCCTTTGCAACTAATGCTGCAAATGATTGAAGGGGGGTATTCACATTAGAGCCGGCATTAGATTTGGTATTAACTAATGTTGCTTGAATAGCTTGTGAAGCCACTGCAGAGTATTTCAATTTTGGTGTTTCCACTGGTGTAGCCGGTTTTAATGATGGGATAGCTGATGATAATGGTAGTGAAGAAGCTGGTGATGAACTACCCCCCGATATCGTTGTGGATATTGTAGGTTTAGCCAATTTTGGTGATCCCAATGGCGTAGAATTTAAATGAGTTTGCTGCAATTGTGCGGCAAGAGTGGTTGGTTCCGTTTGTGATCTTTGCAATTCATCCCTCTTCTTAATTACCTTTTTAGCAGTAGAAACAGAAGATGAAATGGGTGATATGGATACCGATTGAGGTTGAGATTCTTGCTGCTGTTGGGGTTGTGGTTGTGATTGTGGTGGTGGAGTAGATTCGCTGTAATCGTCATTAGGTATGACTGCAAAGCTGTCTTCAATATCATCTAAACCTAACACATCATAAAATGTTTCATCTTCAATAAAATTAGGATCCTGATTGGATTCCACATAATATTCAATATCTTCTTTGATGTCATTAATTTGATCAACTTCAATATTGTCATTTTCTAAATGTCTAAGAACACTTTCTAACATACTAATATGCCATTTGTGCCTAGAAATAGCTTCATTACATGAGGAAATTTGTGCCTGTTTAGAAGAATCCAATTTCTTCTTCTTACCAGATGTGAGAGAATCCACTTTAGCTTCTAAAGATTCAATTTGCCTCTCTAATTCTTCAATATTACCTTGAATGAAGTCTGCACTTTCGTTTTTCTCTCTCTTTCTTGGATCCAAATTATCTGTGGTGGCAGCTAAAGCTTCATTAGAAAATGCCTTTGTTTTCATAGCCTTTTCAACATCTTTGAATCTTTCCATTTCCACTTCAACTAATCTACGATGTTCCAGTAATGCTGATTTGTCCTTCACTTCATTTCCAGAAATCCAATTTTTAATTTGTTCTCTGTGACGTTGTAACTTTTTAATTTCCTTTTTCAAATCAGATTCAATTTTCTCCTTTTGTGATTGATTTTCACATTCTTGAAATTTGTTATAAGTGTAATCAAATTCTTCAAGTCCTTCCTTGACCTTTTTAAAAATTCGATCAATTTCCCTGTTAAAAGAGAGTGTTAGTATATCATTTTGAGGAAAGATACAAAATAAAAGAAGAAGATGAAAGGAAAGTTCAAAATAACTCAAATAATTTCATAGTAACATACTGTTGTAATTTCCTCTGGGACATTGTATCGTTTATTAAAGGTTAGTTTAGTACCAGGTGTGTTTAATGCGAGTACCAAAGTAATATTTTTCTGTGAGTTCGCTACGCCCAGCGCTTTCTCCTTCTCTTCTCATTTTATTTTCTTCAATTGCCGCGATTGAAAAACAAGGTCTCTTGTGTCCATGGCATCAGTTCCATTTATAACATTGAAGGACTTATATTTTTAACGCAGAATAATCATCAATATATTCTAAATATTTATTACAAGCTAATTGAAAAAAGAACCAAAAAAAAAGATACATTTTTAACATACATTGAATGAAACTATGCAAAAAGCTCCATAAAATTTTAAATCAAAAGTGAACTTATTTTAAGCTGTACAATATGTATAAACCTGATTAACTGGCTTCTTCAAACATAAATAAATATTGTCTTTAAATGGTTTTTCCTTGATGAGCATAAAAAATGCCTAATTGGGTAGCGCGCTAAGGATTATGACTCAGTTAAGGTGGTAATTTTAAAGCGAAATTTTTCATGATTTCGTCATTACTTACCCTTTTTATCTTTTCTTTCACTTTATTACTGAAATAACAATATGGACTTTTGGACCCAAGAGTTGGATTCTCCAACTTTAAATGTTTTACCATTTGATTTTCAAAGGCCAATAGATGGATCTATTGTTCCAGATAGTTTAAGTTTCCAAATTGATTCAGGTGACTATTTGACCAATTTAACAGGTTATGCCATTTTAATTTATAGATTCACAGGTGATGATGATTTGACTATTGGTGTCACCACTCCAAATGGCGAAGAGTTTGTTTTGAGACTTAATGTGGATCCAATTAAGTCATTTAATGAATTCCGCTCAATTGTTGAATCCGCCTACAATAATCACAAGGAAAAAATTGTGCCATTGGAATCTATTGTTAACCAATTGAAATTAAATAAGAAATTAGAAAAGTGCCCTCCTATTTACAAAACTACTTTCCAACATTCCTATGGTAATGATTCTTTAGATACTGTTATTGAAGGTTCACCAAGGGATATGGCTCTTTATCAATCTGGTGATAAAATTACCATTTTTTACAATTCTTTACTTTACAAGAAAGAAAGAATTGAAATTCTTGCTGAACAATTTAAACAAGTTTCACAAGCTGATGGTTCCATTGCTATTTCCAAGATTAATTTAATCACTGAATCACAGAGATCCTTATTACCAGATCCAACTGCTGATTTAGATTGGTCCAATTTCAGAGGTGCTATTCAAGATATCTTTTCAGATAATGCTGCTAAATTCCCAGAAAGAACATGTGTTGTTGAAACAGCCTCTTTCCTCAACCCTGAAACTAAGGATAGACATTTCACTTATAAACAAATTGATGAAGCATCTAACATTGTTGGTAATTACCTTGTCAAAACTGGTATTAAGAGAGGTGACATTGTTATGATTTATGCTTATAGAGGTGTGGATCTGATGGTAGCAGTCATGGGTGTTTTAAAGGCCGGTGCTACATTTTCCGTTATTGATCCAGCTTATCCACCTGCAAGACAAACAGTTTATTTGAAGGTGGCCAACCCTCAAGGTATCATTGGTATTAAGAAAGCTGGTGACATTTCTCAGCACGTGGAGGATTATATTAGGGATGAATTGAACGTTATTACACGTATTCCTCAATTGGAAATTCAAGATGATGGAACTCTTAATGGTGGAATTTCTAAGGATAATAAAGATGTTTTGGCTGACTATGAACAATTCAAGGGTCAAAGAACAGGTGTTGTTGTTGGTCCTGATTCAAATCCTACATTGTCGTTCACTTCAGGATCAGAAGGGTTACCAAAGGGTGTTCTTGGACGTCATTTCTCATTGGCTTATTACTTCCCTTGGATGTCCAAAACTTTCAATTTAACTGAAAATGATAAATTCACAATGTTAAGTGGGATTGCTCATGATCCTATTCAAAGAGATATGTTCACACCATTATTTTTGGGTGCTCAATTACTGGTCCCAACAGGTGATGATATCGGAACCCCTGGTAGATTAGCTCAATGGATGCAAGATCATGGAGCCACAGTGACTCATTTGACTCCAGCTATGGGTCAGTTATTGAGTGCTCAAGCAGTTGCTGAAATTCCAAGTTTACATCATGCATTCTTTGTTGGTGATATTTTAACAAAGAGAGATTGTCTCAGATTACAAACATTAGCTGAAAATGTTAATATCGTTAATATGTATGGTACCACTGAAACTCAAAGAGCTGTGTCTTACTTTGAAATTCCAAGTAGAACTAAGGACGCTAAATTCTTAGAAACTCAAAAGGATGTCATGCCTGCTGGTAAGGGTATGTACAATGTTCAATTACTTGTTGTGAACAGAAATGATAGAACTCAAACATGTGGTATTGGTGAAGTTGGTGAAATCTATGTTCGTGCAGCAGGTTTGGCAGAGGGGTACCGTATGAATGAGGCTCTTAACAAGGAGAAATTCGTTAACAATTGGTATATCTCTCCTAAACAATTCATTGAAAAGGATCAAGAAATTTCCAAGGGGGAATCATGGAGAGAATTCTGGAAGGGTCCAAGAGATAGGCTTTATAGAACAGGTGATTTAGGACGTTATTTACCAGATGGTAATTGTGAATGTTGTGGTCGTGCTGATGATCAAGTTAAAATTAGAGGTTTCAGAATTGAATTAGGTGAAATTGATACTCATATTTCTCAACATTCTTTAATTAGAGAAAATATCACTTTGGTTAGAAAGGATAAAAATAACGAATCTATGTTGGTGACCTTCTTTGTTCCTAAGGGCGTTCCTGAATTGGAACAATTTAAACATTCTTTGGATGGTGAACAAATTGAAGACTCAACTGTTAAGGCCCTTGTTGAATATGGTCCATTAATTAAGGATTTAAAATCTTATTTAAAGGGTAGATTAGCATCATACGCAATTCCAACTATTATCATCCCAATGGCTAAATTACCTTTGAATCCAAATGGTAAGGTTGATAAGCCAAAATTACAATTACCTTCAACTGAACAATTGTCTCAAGTTGCTGAGTTTAGTGCATCTCATGACAATGGTAACGTTCAGTGGACCCCTAGAGAATCTCAAATTAGAGATCTTTGGTTGCAAATTTTACCAAACCCTCCTTCCTCTATCACTCCTGAGGATTCCTTCTTTGATTTAGGGGGTCATTCGATCTTAGCAACTAGAATGATTTTTGCCTTGAGAAAGGAATTAGGTGTTGATGTTCCATTAAATGCCATTTTCAAGCAACCTACTATTAAGGGGTTTGCTGCTCAATTAGATAATGAACAACAGGAGGTGCAAGAACAAAATAGTAATGATGATTCTGTCGAATATGGTAAAGATGCTGTTGATTTAGCTCAAAATTATCTGAGTGCTCAATATCCAAGTTTGGTTAATGTGGATTTGACAAGGAGAGTCAATGTCTTTGTCACAGGTGCTACTGGTTTCCTTGGTTCCTTTTTAATCTGTGAATTGTTGAACAGATCATTAGATATTCATGTTTTTGCTCATGTTCGTGCAGCTAATGAACAAGCAGGATTGGAGAGATTGATCAAATCTGGTAAGACTTATGGTACATGGAAAGATGAATTTAGCAGCAAAATCACTGTTGTTTTGGGTGATTTATCAACTCCTAAATTTGGTAAGTCTGATGAACAATGGAAGGAATTAACTAACAATATTGATGTCATTATTCATAATGGTGCGTTAGTTCATTGGGGATACCCTTACTCTAAGTTAAGAGATGCTAATGTCATTGCCACTATTAATATTATCAACATGTGTTCTGAAGGTAAAGCTAAACACTTCTCGTTTGTTTCTTCTACCTCCACTGTGGATACTGAACATTATGTTGAATTAGGTAACAGAAATTCAGGTATTCCTGAGGGTGATGATTTGATGGCGGCTCAAAAGGGTCTTCAAGGTGGTTATGGTCAATCCAAATGGGCTGCAGAATACATCATTAGAAGAGCCGGTGATAGAGGTCTTTGTGGTGCTATCATTAGACCTGGTTATGTTCAAGGTAACTCTAAGACTGGTGCAGCCAATACTGATGATTTCCTTTTGAGAATGATTAAGGGTTGTATTGAAATTGGAGCATACCCTGAAATCCAAAATGGTGTTAATACTGTCCCAGTGGATCATGTTGCCAGGGTGTGTGTTGCCTCTGCGCTTCACCATATCAAGGATCAAAATTTGAGTGTCGTTCAAGTTACTGGTCATCCAAGAATTGCTATGAATGATATGTTGAATTACTTGAATGAATTCGGATATGATGTTACTAAGAAGTCTTATAGAGAATGGTGTCAAACCTTGGAGGCTTTTGTCAATGGTGGTGGAGACAGTGCATTGTTCCCTCTTTTACATTTTGTTTTGGGTGATTTACCAGAAGATAGTCAGGCTCCTGAATTGGACGATCAAAACGCCCGTGAAGTTTTGAAGAGAGACATTGATTCTAATGTTGATGGACTTGATTATTCTAGTGGCTTGGGTGTCACTAAGGACATTTTAGCTACTTATGTTTCTTATTTGGTCAAGATTGGATTTTTAAGTGCGCCAAAGAGAAGTGGATTACTTCCAAATGTTGAAGTTTCAGAAGAACAATTGCAATTGATTGCTAGCGGTGGAGGTGCTAGAACTAGTGCTAATTAATTGAATTTGTATTCTAATTTGTATATAAAGGAAGGAAAGTAAATCATTTATCACGTATTTTTTTTATTCATTCCCTTATTTGGAACCTTAATCATTATTAGACATACGTCTATGCAATTATTCCCATATGCCGCAGCTGGCCATCCAGGACCTTTAGAGAGTGACGATGGGTCTATTTTTTATAAACCTAGTGTTATGCAAGAGGTGGAATTCTACACTGAAATTGAAAGAAGACGAAGGGTACGATTGATTAAGGAACAGCAGGCAGAAGAAGAGGAAGGTGAACATGAAGATGCTTCTGATGTGCCCTTTGAAGAGTTTGTTGCGCCATATTATGGCACATTAGAGGCAGGAATAGTCGAGGGGGCATTGGAAGCCACAAATGACAACATGGATTTAAATGGAGATATGATGAGGCGGGCCATTGACACATTAGAAATCTTAGAAGATGGTGAAATAAAGCAATACATATTATTAAAGAACATACTGCATGGTTATCGAAGGCCCATTGTTATGGATGTCAAATTAGGGAGAATTTTATATGATTCTAATGCTAGTGATGAAAAGAAAGCAAGGATGATTAAAGTGAGTAAAGACACAACAAGTGGTAGTTTAGGGTTTCGAATTGCTGGAATTAAAATTGGTATTGACCAAAATGACGAGGAGGACGATTATGAAAGATATTTGACAGACATTAAAGGGGTTGATTATGAAAAGACGGTCAAGATAGAAAATGGTCATATTCTAGCATTTAACAAGTATTTTGGCCGATTTTTGACCAAAGATACTATTATAGAAGGATTAAAAGTGGTTTTTAGAAATAATAGATTGAGTAGGGAAATTCAAGATGCTTTAGTTGAGAGGTTTGTTATTAGATTACAATTGCTCTACAATAGTTTGTTGGAAACTGAGATAAGGGTGATTAGTGGTAGTTTGTTATTTGTTATAGAAGGAGACAGTGAAAGATGGGAAAATGGTTCAGATCAGGTCATTAATGATTTTATAGTAGATGAAGAAGAAGAAGAAGAAGAAGAAGAAGAAGAAGAAGGGAATGAAAAAGGTGGTAAGAGACAAGTTAGGAACATACCATTAAGTGATTTGAAATTGATTGATTTTGCACATGCCAAGTTTACACCCAATAAAGGGTATGATGAAGAATTGGTATTTGGTGTCGAGAATTTGTATAAGTTAATACAAACGTTATAAATGTTAGAGGATCAACATCAAGATTAGCAACTATTGATTAAAAATTGTTTTTCATTGTTCTTAGCTTATCCAACACCTCAATATGTTCCTTAGAACCCGTTGCATTTTGAACGTAAGGATCATCAAGGCGGAGGAATGGATTGAAATTCAATTCATCTTCAATAGTGAATTCACCAGTAGTTTCCTCATGAGAATTAGCAAATGCCTCTAAACGAAGGAGAGCTTCATTATGAGGACTTAAAACTGATTTAGAAAATCTGACATTATCCTTGGTGTATTCATGACCAGGGTAAACCTTGGTATCTTTTGGTAGGGCTGTAAGTTTGGCCAATGAGGTGATCATTTGATCAGCAGTACCTTCAAAGAATCTACCGCAACCTGAAGTGAATAGGGTATCTCCTGTAAATAGAGCCTTTTGACCCGTTTCTGTGTCCCTAGCATAATAACAAATTGAATCTTGCGTATGACATGGGGTATGAATGGCTTCAATAATAATTGATTGTCCCAATTTAAGAATTTCACCATCCCCCGGTGTATAAGTAACAAGAGGGGAGTCCTTACCTGCAATAACAGGTTTTCCCTTAAGTAATTGGTTAAGAAGGGTAGAATTACCACCGGAATGGTCCATGTGATGATGAGTGTTGACAATAGCAATCGTTTCTATTGGGTTAATAGAATGAATGATATCTTGGGGGGTTGCCGGATCAATTGCCCAGGTGTGCTTTGTTATTTCATCTTGAAGTAGGTAACAATAATTGTTACCTGTTTTCCAACGCATGCGAAGTGGTTTAATAAGCATTACTAAGTTAGATGATAAAGAGACTGATTCAGCCGAAATGAAGAATTGAATTAAATTAAATGAAATTACATAATCGAATAGAATTAAAAGTGGTATCAAAGGGGGGAAGCATAAACAAAAACATAGCTTGCTTGGATTATGAAGGATGAATCTGCCAGTTATTATTATTGTTATTATTGTTATTATTGTTTTTCTTCTTCTTCTTCTTCTTCTTCTTCTTCTTCTTCTTCTTCATCATCATCTTCATCATCATCGTCATCTAAATTATCATCGTCTCTGGCGCTTCCTTCATCAGCATCATCATCATCATCATCTTCTTCTTCTTCTTCTTCTTCTTCTTCTTCATCATCTTCCTCCTCACCCTTAGCGTTGATTATTCTAACAACAACTTCATTCCAATCCATCATCCCCCCCAGACCAATATCTCCCATGGACCCCATGACCTTTTCAATAGGTTTTAATACTTCAATCCATGGCATTTCATCCTTTATAACTTTAAAATGTCTTCTGGTAACGGAATGATTAAAGGAAAATGGTACCATAGCAGGAGCTATTAATATGGGAAACTGAGTATTCCAAGCTCTAATAACATTAGTCAATAAATTGTCACACATCCCCAAAGCAATTTTAGCAAGTGTATTGGCAGTGAGGGGAGCAATAACAAGGATATGAGCCCAACGTCTTAATTCAATATGAAGAACTGGATCATTCCTATTACTCCAAAGTGACCATTCGTCGGAGTCTTGCCAAATATGAACATCAGGTGGAAAATCCACATTTGACGGTAGAATTTTAGATGCTGCTTTAGTCAATATCACGTTAACTACCACAGAATTTGTACCATAGTGTTGTAAAAGTCTTTGAGCAATCAATTTTACCTTCCCAACTGATGTAGAACCAGTTGCAGCTAATAATATATGATATTTACCATCAGTATGATTTAAATGAGGAGTTTCTATATTAAAATGTGGATGACCAATGACTGATGTATTCCCTCCTGGTGGTGATACTAGACGTTGTGAATTGATATTTGTATTTGTATTTGTAATAGTGTTTGTATTCGATGTAGTGGCTGTATTTTGGGTCAAATTAGGATTATTTATGATTGGGGCTGGTGACGGACAACGAAGATTGGATATAGCACTAACGCTGGGCGAGTTCACAACGATGACCATGGTATTCTCGTCAGTAATAGATAATCGAAGGCGAAGCTAGAAGACGATGGCTGTCCTTAGGTAAAGTCGATTACGTAACTACTATTTTTTTTTATGGTCGTCGTTAGCGACGCGTCGATTTAAATAACTTTGACGGGGGTGAGTGTGTGTTGTACCTTATACTTTACCATCCCCATAGCCGTCAACAAAGAGTGTAAATAGTAGTAGTGGACATACATTTTTAATTTGAATTCTATTTCAGCTTTGTTGCCATAGAAGTTTAAAGGGTTTTTGAATAATGAAGTGTGTTGCAAAAGGGTAACGGTAATGATACAAATGATAACAACTATGTAATATTTTGAAAACCAAAATTACATCTCTATTAGATTTAGTTTGTCTAATAGCAAATTTTAAAGTGGAAGGAATAACAAATGAGAATTTGCTGGTATATTTTTTATTTTGTCCCAATTATTGTTCTTCGCTATTGTCCCCAATCTAAGATCTAGATTGATAACAAAGAAAATAATAACGCATGCACCTTTTTTTGGACTTGTGCATACAAGTAAAATTTAGATTAATAGTATTTTCAACTCTTGGGCTATTCAAGGTTCTAGAATTTTAGTGGTATATAGGGGGATTAAATGATGGGCAATAAACCGCCACAAGTTCTGTTTATACCTTGTAACATCTCATTAGATTTAAATTAATCCAGGCTCATGATATTATATATATGCTTTTGTAAATTTCTGTTTCTTAACCCTCTCAAATAAAGCCAGTGACGATCAGAATATGTAAATTCTTCCAATTTTTAGTGAACCTTTTGTAAATTGTGAAACATCAAATTCTAGCCAATCTCCAAAAATAAACATACTCTCATACACTTTGCAGCTTTTACAACAATAAAAGGCTCAGTTGTGTATAAATAGAATTAACTCAAATAAAAAACAGACAAAACCCCCTTCCCCTTCTATTCACATGCCTTGGTTTCTTGATTTATCATCCGAATTTCATATTCGTTAAAAGGGAAATGATTTGCGGCAACTGTTGATCTAGAAACTACGAATATTATAACACAACGATTTTAAGATATAAACATCCTTTATCAACATCCAACATATAATTAAGTTCAAAACAGTATCAAAAAGAAAAAAAGAATTAAATCATAATGATGTCATAGTTTAAGGGTATAGCAAAGGGATTTGCATTAAAAAAACAAACAACTGCAAGACATGTAAATAAATTGAAAACCAGATTTTATGAAGCTGATACCAAAATATTAAATAGAAAAACCTATAATTGAGTAAAGAACTATTATTTAGAAACGTTGTATACAAGAGTTAGCTTTATAACACGGTTACTGGTGTAGTTGAAGTGTATAAAACAATCTTGGTGAATTAGCACCGCCACTCCCTTAAATCTTGATCATAGAGTCAACCAAAACTAAATTTACCCAGATTCAAAAAAGTGCACCTTTGTTTATATAGTATTGAATGGTTATTCATAGAAAAGCCATGTTTAAATAAACGATATAGCGCATAGATATTACACTTGAATAAAATTAACAATGATAATAATTTATTAGAGTAAGCTGCCTTAGCAATAATTTCTCGACATTTTAAAATGTTAGAATAGGCCAAAAAGTAGAAATGATATTTTGAAAAACTTTATTTATGCCACATTATACGTAGCACAAGATACACAAAAAATATTACTGAAATAAACGTTAGAAACAAATAATTTGAACAAAAAGAGCACGTTGTTTTATTGGAGAAAAAAAGTATCCAATGTATATTAAAGCATGCAGAAAACAAAAAAGCAAGCTACCAATGCTGGGTTCCAGTTTAAAATATCTGCACCACCTATATATTCTATAGCTGGCCCAGAACTAGATCCAGAATCAGATCCAGCTACGTAATTACCTGTAAACGCACTGGAAGATTCCTTTGCTGGCATTGAAATAGATGTTTGTGTAATATCAGTCTGAGAATAAGTACTATTGTCTTGAACTGTAATTGTGCTCATTGATAATAAACCAAAGGAGAGAATATGTGTGGTACGGGTAGTAGAATGACTACTTGTTGTTTCTTCTGTAGCAACTGTTACAGTATTAACAACACCTACCTCTTCACTTGAGCTTTCCAGGGAAGCACTAAATGAAATGTCAGAACTCAATGATATCACTTCAGACGCATTGGAGGAGGCTGGCCCAACGGTCTTTGTCACAAAACTTGTTTTATAATCAACTGACTTTAATTTGCTTGTGACATCAACAGAGTAAGTTCCAGATTCCATTGACGTAACATCCCTATTCGACGACGGCATTATGACAATGATTTCCGTAGTCGATGTCCCATTTGCAAGAACAAACGTCGATGTAGTGGTGTAGATGGAGCCTGTACCAGCGGTCGTCGTGGAAATCGAGAATGGGTTCACAACAATCACCTCTGTGGTCAAGGAACCGTTCGCAAGACTGTAGGTCGATGTGGTTGTAAATGGATATGTACCCGCTGTCGTAGTCCCTAATGAGTATGGATCAACAACAATGATTTCCGTAGTCGATGTCCCATTTGCAAGAACAAACGTCGATGTGGTGGTGAAGATGGAGCCTGTACCAGCGGTCGTCGTGGAAATCGAGAATGGGTTCACAACAATCACCTCTGTGGTCAAGGAACCGTTCGCAAGACTGTAGGTCGATGTGGTTGTAAATGGATATGTACCCGCTGTCGTAGTCCCTAATGAGTATGGATCAACAACAATGATTTCCGTAGTCGAGCTTCCGTCACGAAGTGTAAATGTCGATGTGGTGGTGTAGATGGAGCCTGTACCAGCGGTCGTCGTGGAAATCGAGAATGGGTTCACAACAATCACCTCTGTGGTCAAGGAACCGTTCGCAAGACTGTAGGTCGATGTG
>JAKTWH010000030.1:0-111299 GCA_030560905.1 Saturnispora diversa
GTGGAACTTTGGAGTTTCGAACTTCCACAAAGCGATATCAATAGTGATACCTCTTTCTCTTTCAGCCTTTAACTTGTCAAGAACCCAAGCGTACTTGAAAGAACCCTTACCTAATTCAGCGGCTTCCTTCTCAAACTTTTCGATAGTTCTCTTGTCAATACCACCACACTTGAAAATCAAGTGACCGGTGGTGGTAGACTTACCAGCATCGACGTGACCAATGACGACGACGTTAACGTGTTGCTTCTCCTTACCCATTTTGAACTAACAATTAAAACCCGAGTGGATGTTGAAAGAAAAGATTAATTAAGTAGAAAAAAAATGGGGGGGCGTGGCCAAATCTTTAAATACTTTTTCACGTCATTTGAAAATTTTTCTTTTTCTGAAAAATTTTTGCTGTCAGGTCTCAAATTTACTATGGCGATGGTCCCATATTTACGCGGTGCATCCCCTGATATTATTGCTTTCTGAATTTCTCTAATTGTGATGTTATCAAAAATTTCAAATGTTTTAATTGATCTCATCATATTTATTGGATCCAGTTCTTCATTTGTGTTCTTTTAAAAATGGTCAATTGGTTTCTTAAAGTAAAATAATCGGTAAAAATATAGTACGTTCACCAAAATTCAATCTCAAAGATGTAATTGAATTCTTAAACCTTTTTCAATCCTGATTACTGAATTCATGACTTTTTTCTGAATATCAACAGGTCTTGAAAGATTGCACCGTTCATCATTAAAAGTGGAGAAATCAATTTTCCACCTGCAACACTTTTTTTTTCTAGCTGCTCATACTATCTATCTTTGGCTGTGCTTACCCTTATCACCGCCAACCTATTCTGCTTCTTACTATCAAAAATAGTGTCTTCTTTATATGGTGTATAGAATTTATCAAACCAGCAAGGTGGAAATTTATCTTTCGTTTATTGTTCAATGCTGGTTGGCACTGGGATTTATTTACAAACTTAGATGCTAATGCTAAATCATCAGCTAATAAACAAAAACTTGACATCCTTAAAAAATATATAAAAAAGGTGAATATTATAAGAATAGAATGAACCTTGCTTAGGTGTAAGTTCTTGTTGTGTATCAATTCAACTATCGCCTGAGCAAACATAAAAACTAGATTTTCAACAGCTAACGTTCCCCAATAATGAAGAGTGTAAAGATAACAAAATACTTTAAGGCAAAACTAAATACAATTCATTCAAATATTTAATACAATTGACTTCTGATCACTCACAAACATTTATTTGATCGCTCTCCAATCAAAAAGGTTCATATTATTATGAGCATTTTACTATAGCCGTAATACCCTAGAACAAATGTGGTTAGAGACAGCTAAGGGAGGGTTTCTTCATTACATGCTGTAATCAAATGAAAAGGGTCATTGGGAAGAAAAATTTTGAAAAGTTGTTAAAGGAAAAGATATCACATATGTTTTCGTAGGCCAATTTATAATGCATAATGCATTGTGGGTAATTAGTCTATAATAGATAAACTAATAACTTTGAACCTTTTTAAAGTATTTTAATGATTCATGTACTGCAAGATCTTATAACGTGAACCGTTGCCGCTACGTGCTTGAATCGATATAACGGGGTTAAAGAACCCTTTCAGGTTCCATATATCCCCTCCTTTCTTTATAAAATGAAGGATTTTCATAAAGAATATAAAAGTAAAATATATAAATACAGTGGACCATGCTAACGGGTTGATTAATATAATGAGGCTGCATAATTTCTCAACTCCTGAATGCTCTTGATGGCTAATTTCAACATTCGCCAGTCATCAAAAAGAACATCTCTCACTGTAACATTCCAAACAGCAGAAGCTATCCAAATCACTATGATATGTGTGATTATCATTTCCAGTAGCTGAGCAGACAAAACAACAAGCACAACCTTCCAATAAGAATGCAATGGAATTGGAAAGGCAGGTGATGTTTGCATATTAAGTCTAGGTTTTGAGAGATCTGTTAAAGTGCTTTGGGATTTGAAATTCATTACTAAACCTCCAAGTCTTTTATTTTTGAACTCCATATTGTTTTCATCTGATTTGGTCGGAGACACATTAATATGAATTTGAGGTGGCTGTATTTGGTCTTCATCTTGTGATGCCAATAATAGTGGAGATGGTGATATCTGTGGTAACCGTAACTGCGAATTATGGTGTCTTTGTCTCAATTTTGATCCAAATGTTGCATCCCATGAGTTGTCTCCCATACTAGAAAGATTATCACAAGATGAAAATGAAGCTTTCGATTTCTTTCTCTGTAGATCTGGTGAAAATACATTTTGACGTCTCATCCAACTAAAAATTGTTTTATATGATAGCATTGAGTTTTGATCTGGAATAATAATATTTAAAACTTCAATCAATAAAAATCCATATAATAAACTAACTGTCAATCTGGTTGCCATCAACACCGGTGCATCGTATGGCCAAATCAACATGACGATAGGGAAAAGATTTATTATACTAGCAATTACAATAGTATTGCTGACTATGTTAAGAGTTTCCTTAAAGTTGGCATTTCCCTCATATTTGAAACATTGATTAATTCTTGGATCTGTAACTCCGAGTGACGGCAACTGAAAAGATAGGCTTATATCGGATTTGGATACTGAGGTTATTCTTGTGCGTGATGGTGATGGGGATGGTGATCTAGATCGTATATCATCAAACAATTTATTTAAATTATCCATGATATACGGATTAGATCTCAATCCATCAGAAGCAATTGGGTTTTGGGGAGGTGAAAGGCTCAACCATAATAAAACGAAATAAGACAAAATGAAACAAAACAAAACCAGGTGAAGTATTGATGTTGATAAAAAGTAAATATATGGGAATTTACTTTCTAATGCTAAAGACACTAACAAGGAGCAATGATCACGTCTAAGGATAAAATCACGCTCATTGTAGGCCCAAAAAATGTACACATGAAATAGCGTAGTGATAATCGCTAGCCTATAAGCGTTCCATGGTAGATGAGTCTCAGAATTGTAGATCCAATGGCGATATGCTTCTGGTTTTATTAAAAGAATATCCATCATGATAATTGTAGTCTCCAATTCAACATACTTGTCTGCAACACCATTACAATTAGCACAGTGTGAAAGTCGGCCATGTCTATCTACCAAGACTGGTACTGGAGCTGTACAACAAACGCATATAGGCACCCTACCCATATAAATTGTTTCCCAGAAATATTATCACCATGTTGCCCCTGAAGAGAAAAATACGTATTTTACGTAACTCATTGACTAATTCTATTAATTTATTTGTAATGATCTGAGTAAGGTCTTATCGAATCTGGTGTACAGTTGGTTGCAGGTTTTGCTTAAGTGTATAAAGACATATCAAGAGTGCTGAATTACTATGAAGGATAGTATGTTGATAATCTAATCAACTTCTTGTGATACAAACTTTTTTTATCGATTAATGAAAAACTTATCAGATAACTCATATCTGTCATATGATGATGATTTGGTACTGACAGAAGGTAGTCAACAGATGATAGATGCTATAAATGAACCACTATTAGAGAATTTTACAGAATCGTCACTCTTGATGAATCCCCAAAGCTTATGTTCAAGCACTAATGTACTCCACACGTCTATTAGCTCAGGAAAACTGACTTGCAAAAGGGCCTCTCTGAGTTTAGAAGTATGGGCAATATGTCAATCATCTACTTCCTTAATCATAACATTTTTACTACAATATTCTTTGATTGTAACATCGGTATTCAGCGTTGGAAATATGGGATCCAATGAATTGGGGGCAGTGACATTAGCAAACTTATTGGCCAATGTGACATGTTATGGAATTGTTCAAGGAATTTCTTCTTCTTTATCCACTTTATGTCCACAAGCTTATGGTAAGGGAAATTATAAACTTGTAGGGCTTCACTCAATGAGATGCTTGATTATTTTAATGTTTGTTTTCATTCCCACTTTTATTTTTTGGTTCTATGGATCATACCCCCTATTGCTGATGGCAATTAATGATGTTACAACATGTCTTCTTGCATCTAAATATTTACGAATATTAGTTTGGGGGGTCCCAAGTTTCATTATCTTCGAAGTGCTTAAACAATATTTGCAGGCTCAAGGTATCTTCCATGCTTCAACATATGTTCTTTTTATATGTGCACCTTTGAATATCATTTTAAATTATATTCTTGTTTGGAATAAACATTTTGGTTTAGGATTTGTTGGGGCACCATTAGCTACGGTAATTACTAACTGGATAATGACAATGCTTTTACTGTCATACACCGTATTTATTGATGGCTACCAATGTTGGTGCGGAATATCGAAAGACTGGTTTTCAGAATGGAAACAGTTACTAACACTTGCTGGTCCAGGTGTTATTATGATTGAGGGTGAATGGGTTGCATTTGAGATCATTTCTCTTGCTTCATCAAGATTTGGAGTAGATGCATTGGCGGCGCAATCAGTTATTTCAACTATATGTGTTTTGATTTATCAAATCTCATTTGCAATTTCTGTGGTTGTATCGACAAGGGTTGCGTGGAATATTGGATCACACAGCAAAGAGGCTGCTATCGTTACCACCAAGGCATCTTTATTAATTGCAACAATAGTTGGATGCTTTGATGCACTATTTTTGGGTATTGGTAGATCTTTTATTGCCTCTTTATTTTCTAATGACCCTGCTATCATTGCGTTGTCTTCTCATGTGTTAGTTATTGGTTCCATTTATCAGATTGCTGATTCCATTTCTTGTATAACAGGGGGTATTCTACGAGGACAGGGGAGACAGTATATTGGCGGTTGGCTCACTATTATTAGTTATTATGTCCTGGCTTTACCAGTAGCATTTTTGTGTGGATTTTGCCTTGATTTAGAATTATTTGGGTTATGGATTGGGATGATCGTAGCGTTATCATTTGTGGCTATATGTGCTACATTTATTGTTTTTAATACTAATTGGGACAATATTTTGAAACAATGTTGTGAAAATGGATATCCAGTCGGTATTTCTACAGTGGACACTCAATCAATTCATTCTAGTACCCATACTGGAAGATTTGTTGCTTTTGAAGGACATGTTATGTTGACTCCAGTTGCAAGTATCAACTCTTCTATAGATCATAATTTTTTGGGGCCTTTGGTGGCAAATGTCCCCATTCCCATTGACAAAATAGATATTAAATAACGGTTCTATATGCTGAGCAAGTATAATTTTTAAACTTGAATGTAAAAAAAATAGATCCTTAAAACGGGGATGGCGTTTTATTTATCGATATATTTATACTAATGTCTTGGTTTGGATCCAGCAAGAATAGAGAATTAGAGGTGAAGATTGAGCAAGCCACATCTGAGTCAATTCCAAATGGCGATATTGATTTTGCTTTGGCTTTGGAGATAAGTGACCTGGTTAGATCCAAACAAGTTCCTGCTAAAGATGCTATGCGGATGTTAAAAAAGAGATTCATGGATGGGTCAAATGCCAATCTACAAAAAGCTTCATTGAAATTGATTGATTTCTGTATTAAGAACGGTGGTTCGCATTTCATTTTTGAAAGTGCTTCAAAAGAATTCATGGACCCATTGGTTATCTTTTTGAAAAATAAAAGTAATAATGAAAGTGTCAAGGATTATCTTTTAGAACTGATTCAAACATGGTCTATACTTGTTAGCAAGGATTCAACATTTGATTACATTAACACTATATATAGAAAATTGCAAGATGATGGATTTCAATTTCCGGAAATTACTGAATTTGTGGATTCAACCTTGATTGAAAGTAAAGTTGCACCAGAATGGCAGGATTCAGATGCCTGTATGATGTGTTCAGAGTTATTCACTTTGTTAAATAGAAAACACCATTGCAGATCATGTGGTGGAGTTTTTTGCAGTGCACATTCCTCTGAAACCTCTTCAATTCCTGAGCTTGGTATCAATATCCCTGTTAGAGTGTGTGATAACTGCTATGCAGATCAAAAAGATAAAAGAAAAAAAACAAAGCAAGCAAGAAAGAATAAGAAGAGTGGCATACCTTCTGATGAGGACGATTTACGAAAGGCAATTGAGTTATCATTACAGGATTCAGGAATGATGAACGAACCGAAGAAAAGAACTGATGTTACACAGGAAACTGGTGATGATGACGAAGCAATGCGGACTGCTATAGAGGCAAGTTTAAAAGATTTTGAAAAATTTAAAGCATCTGCTACTAAAGAGGAACCTATTGTTCAAAAGGAGGAATCTACTGGTTTGTATTCCAACTTAATGAATGATGTTTCCGATTTTAACCACCATTATGAAATACAAAATCAAGATCAAATACAGCTTCAAAATAATCAACAACAATACCAGCCATATGGGCAACTACTCCAACCTGCTCAAGAGCAATATCAACCTCAGAAACAAATTCAGAAACAATATGAGCATTCTCAAGGACATTACCAATACCTGCCACAGCAATATATTAACACTTCTCAACACGAACCGCAATTTCAACAGAATATTAAGCCAGTATTTCATGCTGATCCAAGCTTGCTCTCTGGTGAAGATGAGCAGAGTGTTGTTGAATTTGTCGACATCTTGAATCGAATCAAATCTATCCCGCAGTCTCAGCGGGTTGTTGATCCCTCACTTGTTCAGTTACACACTAAACTGGTTTTATTGAATTCCAAAATAAATCAACAAATTGAAAAAGAAAAAGCAGAAATGGAAAAATGCCAAGCCATGTATACTAAATCATTTGCTGTGAGCAGATTATATGATGATATTTTAGCATATAGGTTGAAGCAGGAACAGCAAATGCTGAGGACAAAATCACCATATGCATCAAAGTTTTCACGCCCTGCTCCTCCTATCCCTATGGCTGCATCTCAAAATAACAATGAAACCAAAACTGACAAACCTCAAGTGATAGAAAAGACGCATTTGCCTGCCGTTTCTGTTACTCCAACTTCTAAGGCATCAGTCAAAGAATATACAATTGCTGAATCTAAAACATCTGCAGAAGGTGCTATTTCTTTGGAAAAGACACCAATCACTGTTGAACCGAAAAATGAAAATATACTGGAGCAGAGTGAGCAAAAACCTGCTTTTATTTCATCAGAGTCTCCATCTAAAAATTTAAATGAAGAAAAGTTGGAAAAGGTTGAGCCTTCACTGCCGGCAATTCCATCAGACCCCTCTGAGCAACCTGCAGATCGACTGAAAGAACTTAAAAGTACAATTATTCCTAAAAGCTATGCTCTCCCACCAAAAATTGACTTTCCTTCTGTTCCTGTTGCGTCTCTCCCTTCTAAACCAAAAGAAGAGTTGGTGGCAAACCTCATCGACATTTAATTTCCCTTTTTATTTTTTGTAAAGTATAAGAACTAAACTTCAGATAAAATCCCTGAGCGCAAAAGAAAAAAAATATTTCGGAGAAACTTTTGCCTTCCTGCCAAAAGCTAAAAGAACGTTTAATGAACTCCGCTGATGAATTGGCTAGATTTAAGCAGTTTCTGCTTAGACTTCCAGTGAATTTTCAGTTTAAATATACAAATGAAGCTAGACAAACCCTAAAAGAGAAACTCAATGATATTTTACATTTTTCGAAAGAGGACCTTGAAATTGACATTAACAATCATAATCATTTCCAAAGACCTTGCGGTCGAAGATTTCAAAGGGGTGAAACTTGTTATAGATGTTTGACATGTGGTTACGATGAAACATGTGCAATGTGTTGCCATTGTTTTCAGAAGGATAGACATATTGGACATGAAATTCATAAAAGTATCCTACAAAGAGACAATGCAGGTATTTGTGATTGCGGTGATGATGATGCTTACCCTAACTCACAATGTAAACATTATTTGAATACAGAAAGCAATAAAAATTATGCTACCCTTGATGAAGGCGCTTTACAACATCTCACAGATGCTTTGGGTATCATGTTAGATTATGTTATTGATGTGATGCAGAATTCATTTGCATCACTTGTGCCCTATAAAACATACGAGGAAATTCTTGCTTCTGTTGAATACTCCACTTTAAATATTGATCATTATCTCGGATATGATTTACCGTCAGGTAAATATGGGTTGGTACTTTATTCAGACCAAGTTCATCAATATAAAGATGCAGTTTACAGAATTAAGTGCGTTACAAGAAAGGTTACCGATTTTGCAGAAATGATTGCCTCTCGATGTAACACTCACGGAAGAGCGGTGGTTATGATTTCTGATAATATTGGCATGTTACTGAAAAAGCAAGAAGTTTTGACCTCGACAGGGCTCAGTGCTTGTATCAGAAGCACAAGAGAAATATTTAGAGAAGAAATGTGTGACGATATTATAAGCTGGTATCTTGATTTTACATCCACTAATGTTGCCAAAAACATAAGCTCGGTTAGATCTATTGCTGTGAAAGCTATGCTAATGAGATATAACAGAGGTTGTAATTTTCCACCAACACCAATAATGCTTAAGGATGACATTCCTCTCAATCCTATAAAATTGAGAAGAAGCCCTTCTTCCATGATAGCAAGGACAAATGGAAAATGGGAAATATCTGAAAAGTTAAAAAAAATAGTTGGCTATCCGGACAGGGACGATCCTCAGGTAGACGATTCATTTCTTGGCTCACGATTTCAGTATTTACTCTTTTTTGACGTTAGATTCTGCAAATCGCCTCGTGAAAAGTTGCATTGTATTTACATTCCTGTGATGGAGCAAGCATTTGAATTTTTGGGAATGATGGTGGCACAGCTAATGGACGTCTATGAAGATATTTTAACCCTTTTCCTTATTGTTGATAGGGAACCTGAATTTTCTGTGATGCCAGTTTTATCCACTCAAATATTCACCTCTCCTCATAATGCTGCTTTAATTCTTAAACATGGTGACATTCTTAAAATGATCAAGGTGATGTACAATTATGTTACGACATTTAAGACGCATGCTACATCGCATTCATTATATCCTCAAACAGGTGTTGTGTTTTCTACATTAAAAAATAGAAAATGGGCCCATGTTTTGCTTGATTTAAGTTATATTATTACAAGAAATCCCGATATTGATAATATTTTTAATTTCTTCTTCTGTTTCCCTGAGTATGTACATTTCTTAGCTGTCTTCCAGGGCAAGCCAATTTTTAAGAGAGAAGCTCGTGAGCATGTTGAATATGAGAATCAAGACTATACCGTGTTTTTTAATGCGTTGACTGTTATTTCTTTGTTTTCAGAGTCGATCAGCAAAGTATTGAACAAAATACCAAAGGAGCGTTTATTATCACAGGGTAATCCAATGGATGTGTTATATCATTCATACACCACCAAAGTTAAAAAGTCGTTTACAGAAACTCTTTACACCATAATTGTGAGAAAAATTATTGAGTTATTATTCATGGATTCACCATCACAAGAAGATCAGCGGGGCCTGAAAATCCTTGTAGACAAGGAGGATCCAGTTCAATTTGAAAAATCTAAATACATTGAAGCTAATGTTGTGAGACACAATATTTTGGAGGAGAAGGTTAGTTTTCTTCACCCTTTGCATTCTATGATTTCATGGCTGATTGAGATGGATAACTCTATGGACAATGATAGGACATTTTTTCACTTAATGGATATGATACAGGGAGAATATGATTATTATTTAAAAGAAAGGTGTGGCATATCCGGTGCTGGGCGATTGTCGACTGGTGACTGTGATGGAATTTTAGCATTCTTTGATATTCCAATCAAAAAATTAGTGATGATTTCGCAGATAAAGGTGGGTCTTTGGGTGAGAAATGGTGCGAGCATTAGAACTCAAATGAATCTTTATAGATATTCTGGTGGGAGGGAATTTGGATACACAAGAGATTTATTTTTAACTCAAATGTTTGTTACATTTTTCCCTGATATGGACCATGCCTTTTGGAATATATTAAGTAGATGGGAATTGGATGATTGGGCTAACGGTATCAGATCTTGTAAAGTTTACAATGAATCTCAGTTGCAAGCAATGGTTGAGGAGTTTATGTTATTTTTAATTCATTTACTAACAGCTGATTTGCACTTACACAAAATGGATGCTGCCACCGTTAGAGATGAATTAATTAAAAGAGAAATTATTCACGCTTTAACTTTTTCAAAATTGCCGTTTAGTGCTATTGACACGGCTATTCCTGAGCATATTTCGTCAACAAAGCGATTTCCGGTTGTCTTTGATCAATTTGTTGAAGAAGTAAAGGCTAAGCCAGGTAACAAAGATTCAGCAAAATTGTACAAGCTTAAGAAAGAATTAGAAGATGAAATTAATCCATATTACGCGCATTACACACGGAATAAAACAGAGGAGTGTATTTCTGCCATTAAGGACAAAATCCACAAGAAAACAGGTATGGATAAAGCAGAAATCATTGTCCAACCTATTGAAATTGATTGGTCAGGTAGTGTCTTTGAGAGAATCACCGATATTTTATCTAATAAAGTGATTTTGCAGTTTGTGTTAAAGACTTTGGATTATATTACTGATGAGCTAAGCAACGATGATACTGGTTTTGGTTTACAGGGAACCGTTGATACCGAAAAGTTGAAGGATAATGAAAAAAGTGGATGTGACACGCTAATAGATTTGACATTGCACTTTATTCATATGATTTCTAAACATAAAAATTGGGTTGATATTGAAGATACATATGCTATTCCGATTTTTAAGGGCCTTTTAAGGCTTTCTAAATTAGGGAGTGCATTCAATTTTAGACCCAAAATATTTGCTGTTCTAAAGTGTTTCTACGAATTATTTGCAAGCTTTGGGATTGATTTGGTTAATTTGGTTCCTGACTTTAATGAAGAAATGTTTGATGTTCGAATTGATGCCCCATCTAGATCCAATAATAAATGGGAAAATGATCCATCATATAAGAAGAAAAAGAAATTAGCCTTGAAGAAAAAGGCTAAACTGATGGCCAAATTGAAGAAGCAACAAAATAAATTTGCTGAAAAATTCATTGGATCACATTCAATAGATCAGGAGGGACATAGCTCAGATTGTGTATCAGCACATAACATTTCTGATCCAATTTCTAAAAGCGAATCTGATCAAGAAGCATCAAATGCATGGGAATTTCCGGAACAAACCTGTATATTATGTCATATGCCACCTGCCACTGAAAATGAAGTCTTTGGGTTGTTTGGTTATGTTACTGAGTCTAATCAATTTAGGTATGTTCCATATAATGACGATTACTGGTTTATGAAGTCTTTTGGTGGTAAAACCAACTTGGATGAAACTCACGAATATGTTAATAAGGAGCTTTCGGACCGTATTGCGAAGTATGAAAGGGATTATGTGGTTGGTCCTGGATTCCCTGCTGCAGAAGATCCGTTAAGCGGGTTGAGTTTTGTTGATAACCAGTCGACATTTACTAGTTGTGGTCATGGTATGCATTATCAATGTTATGAACATTATTATGAATCGTCAAGGGTCAAACAATTATCACAGATTACAAGAACTGTTCCTGAAAATATTGAAAGAAAGGAATTTTTTTGCCCGTTGTGCAAAACTATTAATAATATATTCATTCCAGTCTACTATACGAAGGTTACTGACAGCTTTAATGATCAATTTAAGGAATTTATACCAATTGAAGACTTGTGTAATCCAAAATTTGATAAAGAGATTATGAAACAGCCTGTTATACTAGATATGTTAACTGTGGAGTTAATGAATCGAACCAGGGATAAAATGAAGCCTAAAGATTGGTTCATGCAGTCAGAAATTGTTGATGGTGTTTTGACCTATTCAATTAATCCTAATTCATCTACGCCTGAAGCGTTTATGAATTGCATGAAAACTTTGGTTTTACTTTCCCCTCCATTTGATACTGTCAGTACTCTTATTTCCAAGACTATTGAATCTATTGAAATATCTTTGCGTGGGCAGCCATATGGAGAAGGCGAAAAGAATTTGGTCATTTACCAATTGAATAATCAAACACTAATATCGTTGAGAATTTGGTTACAATTGAGAGACATGTTTAGATGCGTTCATGGAAGAGTTCAAGAAGATCGCTTGAGAATGTTAAGTGAAACTTCCATTGGTGTTCTGGACAATTTGATGAATGAAGATGAGTTGATTTACAATGGGCAAGACATCTTTTTGTTATTGGCAATGTGCGATGAATCCAAATGTCTTAATTTTAGCTTTCAAAAATTAGCGGGAATAGCTTTTGTTAAACATGTTAAACAATCATTAATGTATACTATCTTACTGTTACTGAAAAAGTCACAAGTTAATGATACATTAATTGATTTAGATTGGTTCGCTAATGAGACATTTGTGGGAAATGCCGATAAGTTGATTGGTATCATTGGCGCATTTGCAGGATCCTTTTTCAGCGTTGATAGCTTGGATGGGATTTATAGTATGTTGATTAAATTAATCACGCCGTTTTTAAGGAAGTGTTTGATTTTGGCTTACGCCAAATATCCTGTTCTCATTGACGAAGAAATTACTATTGATAATACAATGAATGAATGTGATAGAATTTCAGCAGTTTTAAATTTACCGAAAGTTGATGAGATATTGGATATGTTTGAGATTGAAGAGTTCTCCAATATTACAGAATCCAATAAATTGAAATTAGTTAAATCAAGAATCCCATATCCAGGTTTAGTGAGATTAATTTCTCTGCCTAATAGATTAAGTGAATTTTTCACAGAATTTCATAATCTTAAAAATGAAGCTGATAAACCAAAGGACCCAGCAATTTGTTTGTTTTGCGCTACAATAGTTGATTTACAAACTAATAGTTTTAATGATGAATATGGAGCATGTAATATGCATGTAAAATGGGAATGTATTGATTCAGGACGAGGAATGTTTTTCTTACCAAGAAATAACTGTGTTTTATTACTAGATAATGGAAAGGGGTCATTCATTCAAAGTCCCTATAAGGATGATTATGGTGAAAGTGATGAGGATTGTAAGAAAGGGCATGAATTACATTTAATTGAAGAAAAGTATGATGATTTACAGATGGATGTGTGGATGAAACACAACATTCAAAATGTTATTGCGAAAAAGTTTGAGTCACTATCTGATGTTGGAGGGTGGAACACTTTATAATCGATAAGATTTTATATCCGAGAAGTTTATGTTTTGATAGAAGATTTTCAGTTACATAGCACTGTTTGCCGCAATCCTTATCGGGAAAAGCCGTATTGCGCATGAAATTATAATCATTAAATTCTTAAAAAATCAGGGGATTTGATGTCAATTTTCGATTTATTTATTGTTACCTGACCTTCGTTTAGACCCAGCTTTGTTCTGTTTTCATCTTCAAATGAATCAGCTTATTGACGCAAACCAGCCATTTCAGATCAAGCATGTAAAATTCCAAGTGAAACGCGGTGGCTTGTTTTTTGTGTTTATAAATTTCCTGATTAGGCAACTATTTAGCGCGTTTCCCGCCCAAAAGCCCAAACCCGCACTACCAATAACACTGATATAAAATGCCCCATAGTGCCACACCGTAACCGATTTTTTGGCAATAACTTGTTTTTTCTCTCAAATTACTAACTTCAGTCACTCTTTAATAATGCAATTCTCCACTCTTGCTCTTTTTGCCGCTGCTGCTTCTGCAACCACTATTTACACCTCTAAGACTGAAACTGAAACCATCACCTCTTGTGATGAAACTGTTACCAACTGTCCAGCCAGAAACGAAACTGTTCCACCAATCACCACCGTCAGTGATGCTGCTGCCACTAACGGTTACTATGCTGCTGGTGCAGTCGCTTTGGCTGCTGGTGCTTTGTTACTTTAAGAAAACAGCTTTGATATTTAATACCTTATTTAAATTTTATTTCTAGTTTTTGTTTTAATATTTTATCTTTGATACTCTAAAATACACTAATATGTTCCTAATAACCAGAGCTAAAAACAAAAGAGAAGTAAGCAAAATGTATCTCTAGAGTGACCTATTTAATCTTAACTAAAAGAAATTTTACCTTTTAGTTAATTACCTTCCTGGTTGGTAATACATATTTGGCTGAAAGTAAGGCTGTTGTTGCTTCTCTAAATCATTTTCCAAATCAGATGCTGCGTCACAGCAACACAAGCAACAGCATAATGTACCAATACCACAAAACAATATTTTTACCAGTAATGAAAGTAGTATCAGGGAACCCAGTACTATAGCAACTATCACAACTATTTTACACCATAATTTATTCATGCATGAATTCCAACCTGATTCACTAAGTGATCTACCTAGCAGGGTAACAGAGGCTTTTTGTATTGGACAACTTGTTGAATCACCTAATAATGAACTGATAGACATATCTCTAACTTGTGATATAAATTAAAGAGGCTTGGAAATGATCAAGAGAATACCTTCTCTCTATATTTATGCTATCTATAAAATAATTATAATTCTTGGAGGCTTATATTTCATTCCTTTGTTCTAAAAATGGCTGAAATCTCTATTTTCCTAATCGGGAAATATTTCTTTTTCTTCGCTCTTTCTGATTTTGAATTTTGTTAAACTTCAACTGGATATTTATAAATAATTTAAATCTAAAAACACTAACTCTGTCCAGAAACAACTTGAATTAGAAGCAAGTTAATAATCTTAAAATTAAGATTTAAATAACATTATCAAACAAATATAGGCAGGGAAGACTTACGAGACGTTGAGTTATTCCCAAATACGGCGGGATAGAAGATTTTGGTGTATGCTGGCTAAATGAAATAGTTTTTTTTTGCAAAACTTTTAACAATTAACTTAATGGTTAACGCGCTTATCCTTAAAATTTAGTCAACGGTTCGAACGGGATTCAAAAAAAAAGATGTGTAATTCTATTAAAATCTATTTAAAATACATAAGAAACGTCACTTTCCCTCAGCTCCCTACCTGATAAAGAGACCCGGTTTATTATTATTATTAATATTATTATTCCTCTCCATAAAATGGTCTGGCAAAGTATTGGTCCCATATACTTTCAACACCTGTTTCATGTATCATTTTGTACACCTTTTTACATTCGCCGATAGTCTTATCTTCATGTTCAGTATCAAATTGGCCATCGTTCAAGTAATCAATATTACTCTTGATATTTTCCACGTTTTCTGGTGATTCTAATTTCTGAACTTCTTCAAAAAATTTATTCAAATCTAAATCATAAGTTGGTGGTGACAAAATAGATTGAAACTCAGGTCTTTTGGCATTGGGTAAGTTGCCTGATGACTCCTCCAATTTTCTTTTATTTTTATTATAATCCATTAAATCTGGAAGAGTATTAAGTAATTTCTTTATATTGACATTCATATTCTTGCCTGTCTGCAGTGTTTTCATTTTCTCTTCATCTGTTAAATTTTGCATCCGATCAGCTTGAAGTTGCTGAGATGTATTAGTAAATAAAAGTTGAATAACAACACGACTCATAATCTGATAAACTTCTAGGCATTCTCTAGCCGCATCACATTTATCAATTAAACTCGAAAGGACAATTTCAACACGCTCTGAAATCTTTTTAACGTCATCCAATTGCAATTGCTTTGGTAAATATTTACTATGAAATATAGCATAGAGATAACTTGTACCTGCCATAAACACATTTTGAGTGGCCGCCCATGTATGGTTTAAAGATCTTTTTTCCCAAAGTGAAAAAAATGATAAAATCATACCCATTGATGCCTCTGCTAAAATTAACATATCAGAATTGGTGAATTCAAACCTTACTGTTGATAACCCATGGAGCATGACTCTACAGTGATTATAATTCAAGTCCAAAAACTCCATATTGAAATCGCAATTCATTTCCTGATACGTCCTTGGGGCTTCCATAAACCATTTTTCCAATCTTGCACTGACATCTGTTAACCAGTCAGCTAAAGAATTAAATTTCCTGGGTATCTCTCTTTTCTCATTTAATATAGATTGAATTTCAGCTTGCAAAATTCGAACTTTAAACATTGAAATGGCTATGTTCTTATATGATGAGTGATTAACGGGTATTGATTGTTGCACCGTATTTGGTGTAATGAATGAATCATCAGCAGAGGAGGGAAATGGCACGTCAATTGATTCTTCAGGTATTCCAAATGGTCTATTTAAATAGACACAAACTTGCCTATCAAGAGAATAACAACACCAAAATAGCCGTCTTCTCATGTCTCTATTAAAGAACGAAATATTTCCTTCTACTTCTCTATGAAGCTCCAAATCAACACACATTCGCAGAGTGGGTCCTAAAAGGTACCAGACACCTGGAACGCATGGCCTCATGACAGAATAAAGGGTATGTGTTAACATTGCTTGCATGACTTCTAATCTATCAGGAGAGTAATACGCATCATCAATATATCTTAAAGCCGCCGTTTTAAAATTATCACTGATTTCCTCAGCAAATTGCAAATGCCAAATACTAGAGGCAATTGCAAAAACAATATTAAGAAAAAAGAGTGATTTTCTGTATTCCTTAGGAACTTCTATTGTAGCCGAAAATTTAAGCACATCCATTTCAGGGTCTTTATTAAATGTTTCGTCAAAAAGTTCTGTGTATTTGTAATACCAGGTATCCTTTTCAGGAATGCTCGTCAACATTGATACATTCAATGAGGTAAATGATGATGCAAATGGTATATCTAAAGGAACATCTCCATAAATTGGATAAAAATATTCTTTAAGAAATGATTCTCTATGGAAAATCGGCAATTGAGAATTAGACTGGGCAAAGTAAAGAGATATTAAATTCAATGCTTGTTGTTTGGGTGGTAATAAAGCGACGTTCATTCTAGAAGAGGAATTCGATGGTATCGTAGGATCAACTCGAGATTTAATATCACTAAATGATTGCTTTGAATCTAAATTTTTGTTACCCTTAAAATTCAAGGCCGTAACCATCAATTTGGAGAAGGACACACCCTTATTGTTTAATGTATCCACAATACTTGTTGAATGTTTCATATCAAATGCAGAAGGATCTGAATTGTGAGTAGCATTGACGTTAACGTTATTTGTTTTGGTAGCATTATCTTTATTATCATTAACAGGTTTATCCAATTGATCTAACGACTTGATCTCTTCATTGAGAGTCTTTACCTTTTCCCTTAGATCTTCCACTTCTTTTTCTAGCGAAACAATATAGCTCCTGGACACTTCTCGCCCTGTTACTGGATCTAAGGAAACACATTCAACTTTGGCTTTTGCACATGCAGCGCACAGAGGAAAATCATGAGAACATTTGATCTTCCTTGCTCTACATCTCTTACAGGCTGATATAGCCTTAGAAATGGCCATTACCTGACCGGATTTCATTATTCAATATTCCGATAATATAATATTTGAGTTCAAGTGCCGAGGCTTTTTTTTGGCATCTTCTGTCATTTTTGTTTACCTAGTCATGAACTCTTCAATTCCGGAGATAGTAGCACAATGGTGCCGAACCACATTAAGCACAGCAACTTTATACTGGATGCAAACCAGTTTACTTGAAAAGACAAAAGATTTGATTTTTTATCATTTCGTCTTCTATAATTTGATGCTATTGTTTCGTGACATTAGAGGATATGGAATCACTGGTTTAATTATTCAGAAGTATCGTGCGGTGGCAAAGTCATTTTTTGCTGTAGTTTTAAGACTGCCTTACTTGAGGGACAAGGTTCAAAAGGAAATTGCAGATACTAGAACCATGTTAGAATCTCAATTGGTAGTTACTGCAGACGGAGTTCGGCATGTTGAAATCCCAGAAGCCGGATTATCTAAAAAGGAAGTTTTCGCTGAATTGGAGGCTCTAGATGAGTTAAAAGCTGCTAATTGGCAAGATGGTCGTATCTCCGGTGCTGTTTATCATGGTGGTGAAGAACTCATCTCTCTTCAAACTGAAGCATATCATAAATTTGCTGTTAGTAATCAACTTCACCCGGATGCATTTCCTGGTGTTCGTCAAATGGAGGCAGAAGTTGTTTCAATGGTTTTAAAAATGTTTAATGCTCCAGAGACAGGCTGTGGTACCACATCATCAGGTGGATCCGAATCTCTTTTGTTAGCTTGCCTTGCAGCCCGAGATATGGCAAGAGCTAAAAAGAATATTACTGAGCCTGAAATTGTGGCACCGAAGACCATTCACGCTGCTGTTTTTAAGGCGGCTAAATACTTTGGAATGAAACTGAAACTTGCCGAGTTAGACCAAAAGACATTTACTGTTGATATTGCTCATGTTAAAAGGCTTATCACCCCAAACACAGCCATTATTTTGGGTTCTGCTCCTAACTTCCCTTATGGTACTATTGATAATATTGAAGAACTTTCTAAAATTGCTGTCAAATATAATATTCCTTTTCATGTCGATTGTTGTTTGGGGTCCTTTGTTATTGCCTATTATCAAAAGGCTATTGGAAAGGAACTCCAACCTTTTGATTTCCGTTTACCTGGTGTTACTTCGATTTCATGTGACACTCATAAATATGGATTTGCTCCTAAAGGTTCATCCATTATTATGTATCGTTCTCCAGAATACAGAAAGTACCAATACTACATTTCGTCAGATTGGGTAGGAGGACTTTACGGATCTCCAACATTGGCTGGTTCACGTCCAGGTGCTCTTACAGTTGGTGCATGGGCTACTATGGTTTACATTGGTGACAATGGATATAAATCTTTAATTGGTGACATTCTCAGTACTTCACAGAGACTTCGTCATGCTATTGAAAAGGATATCCCCGAATTAGAAATCATCGGTGATCCTCAATTATCAGTGATTGCCTTTAAATCATCTCAGATTAATGTTCACCATTTGGGTGATTTGTTGAGTAAGAAAGGGTGGCACTTGAGTAGTTTACAACAACCAGCTGCTTTGCATTTAGCGGTTACAAGACTTACCGTTCCTGTTATTGATCAATTAATCAAAGAATTGAAGGAATGCGTCAAAGAATGTGTTGCTATTATTGAAAAGGTTGGCCCTGAGGGTATTAAGAGTGATACCGCTCAATTGTATGGTGTCAGTGAGAGTTTGACGACTGCAAGCGTTGTTGATGAACTGGTTGGATGCTTTTTAGACGTTCTGTACCAAGCTGACAAGAATTAATGATAAATGACATTGTATATTCCTTTTTATCCCACTTTTTATTATTTTATGAATATGTACATAGAAACTTCTCTTGCGATTTGGATATCATTGCATTGAGTTTGTTTATATATATGATTTAAATTTTTTTCCTAGGAAGGGAAGTTTCGGAGTTTAATATCTTTTCTTAAGAAATGCTAAGGCGTTGTTATTCCAAGCAACCACTTGCTTCACTCAAAAGCAAAGTCATTTCCCAAACACTGGAATCAGTTACAAACAAAAATTTGATTAAAAATACCCCTTATCTCAATGGTAAGTTTCTAGCTCCCTCTGCTTCCGATGATAAAAAGTTTCCTGTTTTAAACCCATTTGACCAATCAGTATTAATAGAAGTTACAGCAGCAACTAACTTACAATTTCAACAAGCCTTTGGAAATTCAAAGAGCACATTCAAGGAGTTTTCTCAGACGACCCCAAGATCAAGAGCTCGTTTGTTAAGAAATCTTAATGACGCTGTTCTAGAATACTCCCAAGACCTTGCTAAAATCATTACCTTGGAGAATGGCAAGCCTTTGGCTGATTCTTTAGGAGAGGTCAATTATGGTGCATCCTTTTTAGAATGGTTTTCTGAGGAGGCACCAAGATTAAATGGATTAATTATTCCATCAAATTCAAGTAATAAAAGAATAGCTGCTTATAGGAAACCGATTTCCCCCATTGGGATCTTGACACCCTTCAACTTTCCATTGGCCATGATTACTAGGAAACTGGGTGCCGCCATTGCTGCTGGATGTACCGTAGTTGTGAAACCGGCACCAGAGACTCCATTAACCGCATTAGCATTTGCACAAATTTGTTCAGAGGCAGGTATACCTGATGGTGTTGTGAATATTTTACCTGTTGAGCAAGCTAGAGTTCCCGAAATTGGTAAGATGTTTTGTGATGCACCTGAATTAAAGAAATTGAGTTTCACAGGATCAACCGCTGTTGGTAAGGTTTTAATGGGCCAATCAACAGGTAAACTTAAGAAATTATCTATGGAATTAGGTGGTAATGCTCCATTTATTGTTTGTGCTGATGCTAATTTGGAGAAGGCCGTAGATGGATTAATTGCTGCAAAATTTAGATCTAGTGGTCAAACATGTGTTTGTGTTAACAGAGTTTTCATTGAAGATGATATTTATGAAGAATTTATTGAATTATTGGTGGAGAAATTGAAAGTTACTACACGATTAGGACCCGGTATGGATCCAACAGTCACCCATGGTCCAATGATTCACGAAAGGGCTGTTAAAAAAGTGGAGACACTTGTTCAAGATGCCATAAAAAGGGGCGCAACATGTGTACTTGGAGGCGAAAGAGTCCCCAAATTAGGTGAAACGTTCTATGAGCTAACAGTTCTTAAGGATGTGACTCCTGATATGGACATTTACCATACCGAAATTTTTGGTCCTGTTGCATCATGTATACGTTTCAATGGATTGGAAGAAGCTATTAAAATGGCCAATGATACTGATGTTGGTTTAGCTGGTTACGTCTTTTCTGAAACTTATGATAAGTGTCTTCTCGCAAGTGAAGAATTAGAAGTTGGTATGGTAGGCGTTAATACAGGTTTAATTAGTGAGGCATCGTTACCATTTGGTGGTGTTAAGGAGAGTGGATTTGGAAGAGAAGGGAGTGTATTTGGTATTGACGAATATACTGTTGTTAAAAGTGTTGTTGTTGGGTTATAAAACACGATAATAGTAACTCCTTTTTTCGCAATAAGCATTCTATTTTTTTTTAAAGTAAAGAGGAGTTATATAAAATACACGGTGATATTAAACACTATATGGATTCTTTTATTTAATCAAATGTAATTTTCTTAGCCTTTTTAGTTGGGTCCACATTTTTAAAGAAGGCACCATAAGCACTATGTTCCTTCTTTTTAGTATGGGAACCGAATTTAAGTAATTCCTCTGGAACTGGTTGATCAGCACCTCTAAGAACGTTCATCAAAGCACCGGAAAGATGCTTTTCATGTTCAGTGAAAAGAGTGTGAGCAATACCACTTTGACCAGCTCTACCAGTTCTACCAATTCTATGAACGTAATCTTCAATGGTTAATGGGAATGTAAGGTTAATAACAACCTTAACATTTGGAATATCTAAACCTCTAGCAGCAACATCAGTTGCCAACATTAAGTTTGATTCACCTTTCTTGAAACTGTCAAGTGCTTGTTGACGTTGTGTTTGATTTAAATCACCATGCAAGGCAGCAACATTGTAACCCTTATATTTTAATGTTCTTTCAACACGACTTGCCTCCTTTTTATACAAGGCAAAAATCAAGATCTTATCATTTTTATTCTTACCAGATTGGTATTTATGTAACAAATCCAATAATTTCTTTTCCTTATCATATTGGTCAACAACCTCAACAACTTGTTGGATTCTCTTATTAGCTGTTAATTCATCTCTATTACCAATAGAAACACGAACAGGGTTCTTCATATAACCACCAGCCAATTCTCTAACTTCCTTTGGCCATGTAGCAGTGAACATAACGGTTTGTCTACCAGCCTTTGAAGTAGCACCAATGATCTTTTTGATATCTTCTTCGAACCCCTTTTCCAACATACGATCAGCTTCATCTAAAACCAAGAATTTGACCTTTGATAAGTTAACTGAACCTTCGTCAATTAAATCACATAATCTACCAGGAGTAGCAATAACACATTGTGATTTCTTAACATCTTGTCTTTGTTGTTCCTTTGGAACACCACCATAAATACAAACACAGTCTAAACCAACTAAATTCATGTAATCCTTCATATTATCATAAATTTGAGTCGCCAATTCTCTTGTTGGTGAAACAACTAAAACTTGTAAGTCCTTAGAACCAGATTTTAAAATGTAGTCAATGGCAGGGACACCAAAACCAAGAGTTTTACCAGAACCTGTTTCAGCAACACCAACAACATCATGTCCCTTTAATAAATATGGCCATGCTGCACCTTGAATTGGTGATGGTTGTGGGAATTTAGATAACTTTTGAACAATTTCCTTTGGCAAGTTAAATTGGTTAAGAAGTGAAAAGTTAATAATTGGAGAAATAGATTCACTTGGAGGATTTTCAATTTTGACTTCATTTTTGGAAAGGAAATCAGCAACTTCAGTGTCCTTAGGTTGTTCAACTTTAACATTGTCAACAACTTCAACCTTCTTTTCCTTTTTATCTTTCTTTTCCTTCTTTTCCTTCTTTTCCTTCTTTTCCTTCTTATCCTTCTTATCCTTCTTATCCTTCTTATCCTTTTTCACCTTTCTTTCTTCACCATCTTGGTGCTTTCTCTTTTTGTCCTTTAATTCTTCGGAAGCCATTTTTGATATCCTTTTCAGTAAAGGAACTTTTCAAAAGAAAAAAAAAAAAAATATTTTTTTTTAAAAATATCAATTCCAGCACAGCCTGAAAAGTTTCCAATATCTAAACGCTTAGCTATTGAACTACAAGTATAAGTAACGATTCAATTATTATTAACAGACCAGACCATAACCATTCATTAAAAGCTACAAATATTTTTTATTACAGTAAAAGAAACCCTCCAAGTTAGCCTATTCTAAAATAAGTTAAAAAAAACAAGAACCAAAGCCAACATGCCGGAAAGCTCTGCAGAAATGTGATTGGCACCATTAGAGGTAGTAACAGATGCCACTGAACTTTTAGCCGATGAAGAAGTTGACGATGAAGTCTTCTTTGTAGTTAAAGTAGTGTTAGAACTATCAGTTTTAGTTGTTGTTGCTGCTGTTGTTGACTTTGAGCTTGTAACCTTTGTATCTAATGTTGTTGTGCTTTGGGAATTTTGATTAGCAGTTACTGATTGAGCGGCACTTGATGTGCTTTCAGAAATTTGACTTCCCGAAACTAAAACAGCAAATTCTTGATTAGCTTCATCCACTCTACCGTTCACTTCACCATCTTTGGCAACAATTGAGCTCCATGATCCACTTGTACCACTATAAGAATATTCACTACCAGAAGAGTAATCACTAACAACCAATTTGTTAATATACATAGAAAATGGGGCATCAGAATAATCAGTGAGACCACCAGCCCATTCAATTGTACCCTCAGAATTACTTTCATCACCACCGGCCCAAATACCAAAGAACAATCTCATTGGTGTTTGTGGGTAACCTGAAGATGTATCATTTTGTAAAACTCTAACAGATGTACCATCAATATACCATGTTAAAGATTCCTCTGTCCATTCCAATGTATAATTATGATAATCAGTTCTTGGATCAGACATATTATGATAAGCGCCACGATCATAAGTAGTGGTATCACCCTTTGAAAAGAAATTTGATTGCATTTGAGAAGCGTCACCTCCAAACCATTCCATATCAATTTCATCTAAATCATCTGATTGTAAATAAAATGATGAAATGACACCTGTACCATTAGCACTCTTTAACCAAACTTCCACTTTACCAAACATAATGTAAAAATCAGAAACCAATGATGGGTTATCAAATCTCTCTGCAAGAGTCAATTCCAACCCTTCATCTGTGTAAAATATTTGACTACCATATCTATATGTCACGTAGTTACTAGATTCCTCTTTAAAGTCATCAGAAATAGAAGTGGCGAGTGCAGGATTTGGTGAACATCCTGTTGTTTTCAGTGGGTTACATGAAGAAAAAGATGAAGTTGAAGATGGTGTTGAAGTAGTTGATGAAACTTCATTTGCTTTATAATCATATGTAATTCCATAATCAGTTGAATCTTTGTTTAAGATCAAATCATTGGAATCTGTTTCTTCAATACTGGTAGCTGCATAAGTTGTTGTAGCCAATAGAAGAACAACATTATTTAATAATTTCATTTGAGTTTTTTTTAATTTTATTATATTAACCTCTAATAAATTCTAGTAAAGTAAAACCACGCTGTAAAGTAGTTGGTCAAAAGAGGATTCACCTCTATTTATAAACAATCAACCAGCCTCCTTTTCAGCTATAAATAAAACTGATGGGGGAAAAACGAAAACAATTCGCGCCGCGTTTATCAACTCCGAGACCGAAAAGCGCGGCATATTGCATGTTTCCTAGTTATTGGGGACCCAATAATAGCAGTGAACAACTTGTTGGGGGTCAGAGTTGATAGTGGATACAGTGTTGATAAAGGAAGGGAGGGGAAAAGGGGAAGGAAATATCCTCTTTAAAACATTTCAACGTTTCAATTGAAAACAACAAAAACAAGCCTCTTCTTCAAGGCGAATCTCAAGCCTTTTCTAAAAAGGGATGAAGATTTTGATAGGATGGACTACCATGGCTTAAACAAATGCCAAGCCTTCAATTCTGTGATTTTTTGTTCTGAACGTGGCTAAACCTGCGCCTTTTCTGGATGGAATCCCAACTTCATATCTGGTGGAAGCTCATGATTACATCAAACAGTAATAAGAGATTTCCAGCGTTACATATGATCTTGATTAGCACAACCAAACTGAATCTGGTGATTGATTTCAACCTAATGAATTGGATTTGTCCAACCAACATACCTAAGTCATATGATATCTACAAAGAAGAGTTGCCCATATAAATTTAGTTTGAATATTCCATTATTCAAACGAAGAGCTGAAATGTTCAGTCAAATTAAAAATATCTTCTTAATGTACTAGGCTAACTAATAAGGCTACCAATACTTTATAAAGAAGATATCTTGCTTCAATGGTAAGAGTCAGATCTCTTCCCCTCCTCCTAGTGCAATTAGCGAAACCTCATGAATTTAAAGCGGAATAAATACTAAACTGGATAACAATTGTCTTTTCTTAGTTGATCAAAAGGAGAATTTAATTGATACAGCATCTCCCCTCTCATTCCATTGGATTACATTTGATTCCATTTTCATATGGCCAAAAAAAAAGTACACGATATCCATTTTTTTTTATTATCACCAATTCAAGTTTTTATTGTTAGGCAATGGGGTTTACTAAGTTGAAATCTGTGCTATCTAGATCTAGGTCATCATCACCGTGTGTATCTCCTCAACCTGATATTCACCAATTTGAAGAACCGCCTTTAAACCCATTGGATTTACATGGGTATAAAAAATCAACTAAACATCGTCTATTAAACCAGGAGATTGCAGAGGAATTACGTCTCCATCTGCCTTCGTTATTACAGATTGGTCATGAATGGCATTTGCAATATTCATTAGAACAAAATGGAGCATCATTGAATACATTATACAATCTTACAGCACCGAAACCCGGTGAAAATACAAGCAGAAGGCGGGGATATGTTTTAGTTGTTGAAGATTCTCAACGTAATGTATTTGGAGCTTATATAAATGAACATTTAAGACCTTTGGATGGTAAATATTATTATGGTAATGGCGATTGCTTTCTTTGGAAAGTAGAACATGCCAAAGTTAAACAACTCTCAAGGTCTTTATCTGAGAATCATGACAATTATGATGATAATGATAAAAACAACACTAATGAAATTGATGATAAATCATGTGACATGCTTAGACTTAAGGTGTTCCCATATACTAATCTGAATAATTTTATCATTTATTCTAATAATGATTACATCAGTGTTGGTTCAGGTGATGGAAAGTTCGGATTATGGATAGATTCTAGTTTAGCTACAGGTGCCAGCGATCCCGTGGATACATTTGGTAATGAACAGCTTAGTAAACATAGAAAGTTTCATATAGTTGGGGTAGAAGTCTGGAAGGTTTAATTTCATTTTTTAATAAAAGTATTTAATTGTTACATCCTTAACTAATACGCAAACACGCTATTATTCACTATACTTGCTTAACTTATTGGTAAAAAAAAACACAAAATCATAAAGTATAAATGCTAGAAGCATATTTAAACTAATCCTAAATCATTGTTCTTATTAATTAGATTTCCCCTTGTTTTTAAATTTAGAAAACTCACTCAATTTATGTGCTCCACTCTTTTTACCGGCCACATTAGAGGCTTCATCACCATCTTCGAATTCACCTTGACCTTGACCTTCTTTTTTATATTCTTTAGAGTCCTGTTCTAAATCTTCCATGGTCTCATCAACAACACGTGACCCACTATTCACATTTCCTTCTTCTTCTTCTTCATCATCATCTAAAATATTTGCATGTTTATCAACATTACCAGAACCATTTTTAGTTAATAATTTATCTTCAGATGCTGATTTCAATTTCTTATGAGTTTCACCAAGAACAGCTTTTTTAGCTTCATCAACAAAGTCATGTTCATTACTCTCATCTTCAGATTCATCAAAATCTAATTCATCTTTATATTTGTCTTCAAAATATCCAAGATCACCACCGGTAGTACGAGCACCCTTAAAGTAACCAACCCAAGTTTCCCCCCAAAATTCCCATAATTCAGTGGATTCAGGTTTAAAATTAACAACTGTACCTGACTGACCACCCTGGATAATATCATAAGCACACCATAAATAATTAGAACAATGAGGTGTCATAATCCAAGATCTACTTGGTTCAGTATCAAATAATTGTTGAGGTGTGATTTCTGCATTTAATTCAGGATCAATAATTTGATTGGATTCTAATGAATTAACCTTAGCAAATGAAGTTGAAAAATATTCAGCAGGTGGTGGGATTAATGCATTACTAATTTTCAGTGGTGATAAATACTCTACTTTAAGTTCTTGAAGTGATTTCCCCTTATTTTTAGCATAATTAACATCCTTAAAGTAACTTTGTGGTTTTTTACAAGTTAAAAATCCTGAATTAAACCATAATAATGTAATACCATCATCAGCAAGATGACCAGGATGTGTTGAACAAAGTTCATGAGATTTCAATCCAAGGTCTTCTCTACCAGTTGATAATTCACCAACTGCAACTGCACCATGTTTATTAAAACTATATTGATTAGACATATATTCTTGACCTAACCAAATTAATTCCTTTTCACCATGAAGTGAGCCAGTAAATAAATTGAAAAATTGTAAAACAACTGAAACAAGTAACCCATCAAATTTATTACTCTTATTAATGACAAATAATCCAGATTCCATAAAGTGACGAGCCATATCACCAAAGAATCTATTATTTAAAGTTTCCTCACTAGCTTTATTCAATCCAAGGAAATGACTTTCATAATCAGAATTTAAAAATGATTTGAAGAAATCAACAACTCCATCATATAAAAATGAATTCGCTTCTCTATCTCTAAAAAATAATGTTTGTGAATTCAAATATCTCTCCCTTTCAAAATATTCATTAATTGGGAGTAATGGAATTGTATCAGTATCTAGCATAATCATTTCTTCAAATGAATTGAAAAGCATTGCTAATAATTTCATACCAAATCCATTGAAATATGTTTTATATCTTGCATCAAGGACCCTTGAAACATCAACAAATGTTAAGTCAAATGTAGTGATTTTAGACATTGGATACTTTTTAGAATCCCATGACTTTGGTAATTTCATAACTGGATCAGATGCAACTTTAACTAAATGTTTAATATTAGCTTGAGTTAAATCTCCCTTATGAATAATTTGAACAGGATATTTATTACCAGTAAGTTTTAAAAGTGAAATTAAACCAGATAATTCAGGAACAAGGTAATCATGTGCTGTAATGACAATACCTTTACCCTCTAACCCAGTTTGAAGACCCTTAATGAAGCAAGATGAAGAAGAACTGAATTTTTCATGTTCAACTTTATTAGATTTCAAATTGAATGATTCAAATATTGGTAATTTACCAGATAACCATGGGAAAAGTTTCTCTTGTACAAGAGAACACAATTGATCAGAATTAGAATCCAGAGGAGTTGATGATTTCAAAAATAAGGATCCAAATGTTTTGATATGGTCTAAGGCATTTTTAACCTTTGCTGCGCTGTCATTATTATGTTTGATTTTACGTGACCTAAGATCTTCAATAAACTTTTGAAAGGTTTCATCATTAATATCCAATGCAACTAAATCCTTTTCATCTAAAAGATCCTTAATCTTTGCCCATTTTTTTAATCTTGAATTCATAAATCTTGTTGGATTGTAAACATCCTTATAAATTTCATCTCGAATTGGTCTGAAGATATAATTAGATTGTGGTAATAAATCCTCAGCATAAACTCTAATCTTTTCTGATAAGGTTAAATCATTAAACTTACGCTTTAATTCATCATTTGTTTGATAATTTTCCATTAAAGTGAAAAGATTTTCAATATTGTCATCTTTATATTTCAATTCTTCAATTGGTTCATCAACTAATTCATCCAAATGACTTATAAGATTCCATTTATCATAAAAGGACTCTGACCATAATTCAGAAGCTGGAAGTTTCTTTAAATACTTTTGTCTGAATGTACCTTCAAATTCATCCCCCAGTTGAGAGAGCAACACCTCCTTTTCTGATTTACCAAGATAATGCATAAAAACTCCCTCACCAAGAAACACATATCCTGTGAGCCCCACAAGAAGCAATGCCATCAATATAGTAAACCATTGCTTTCTCAAGAAGGGATACCTAGTCAGCAATCGCCTGACTTTGGGATTCCATAAAATAGCCATTGATTAAATGTATTATTAAAGGAGAAAAAATGTGATGTAATTTGGAATTGCTGCATAAATAAAAACAAAACGGGCTTTCCCCCTTGAAAAAATATTCGAATATGCTCATGATAGATGAATGTAGTTTAATTTTATGATTTATATAAAATAGATATATACAAGTAAAGGAAGAGTGCTCAAGGCTTTGAGGGGCCAGTGGGTTTAATCTGGCCCTCAAAGGCATACTCTGGAAGTTTCCCAATATCCACCACATTGACATGGGTAATATACCCCACATGAACTTCGCCACTACAGTTTTTGTACACTGTTTTAAGGGCTTCAATGGGGAACAATCTCACGGGACTCATTTCTTGATTGGATGGAAGTTCATATTCCTCTTCTTGGGAAATATTTGATGCTTCATCTTGTTCTTCAGCGGTCACTTCTAATGGCTTTGTCTCTGGGGGTGGTGATGGCTCATTTGAAAGAAATCTCTTCATGAAATCGGACATTGGTGGGGAACTAGTAGATTTTTGATAAACTTCAGATTCAGCTTTTGATTGTGAGAAAGTACTACCATTTTCCTGCCTTGATGAAACTGTTTCAAATGTATATGCCTTGAACTTTGGTGCTGATTTTGTTTCTTCAGATTCTTTAACTGAGGTATCTTGAGTTTCATTCACTTCATTTTCTTCAACTGGAAGTATGACATCTTCCTTCACTTCTTCCTTAAGAGCTGGCTTTGAACCATATAAAACTTCTTGAAAACTCACCTTTCTCCAAATAGAAATAAATCCACCAGCAACAGTTCTCATGCCAACCTTTGGACGAACTGTGTACCCCGTTTCACCAGTGGCTTTAATCAACGTTTTACGAGTATCCCATTCTTGCAGACCACCGCCCATTCCCGGTAACAGTTGAATGGTCTTTTCATGAAGCATACCTGCTGGTGAACCACCCTCAGAAGTGAATGGATAATTTGTACCATTAGAAGCCATTGACTCCCTAGTGATTTCATTATTATTATCGATTTCCTTGACACCATCAAGAATTTGATTAATACTAGGACAAAACACAATAATACGACCATCAACCTTCAAATCTTTACATAATCTCACCAATTGTTTATCATAACTTGGCATATCTAAAAAGATCCCATCTAACCATGCTTTACCATCAGTTTGAAATTCAAGAGACTCTGGATCTAAAGCTTGAGACTTCAAAGCCCATTGATTTGAAGAGGATTCATCATCAAGCCAACTAGAGGGAGATTCTGCTACATGAAATTCCACATTTTGAGCATATTGACCACGTCTAAATCCCTCAACAGTTTCCTTACCCTGATGAGAGTGTGCCTTATTACAATCAATAGAATGTAAAATAGCACCTCTAAGATCAACATCAGGATCTGAATCGGGGTTGTTAGCAAATGATCTGGCAAGGCCATTTGCTGGTTGTAAGGCTTTTGCAATAGCTAATGAAAGAGATCCATGGCCAGTACCTGCTTCAAGGAACTGAGAAACTTCCTTAATATGAGGTTTACCATCAATCCATTCAACATTTGGAGAATCTAAATGTAAATCCATTAATGAAACAATTGCAGACGCATCTAAAGCATAAATTGGTTGTGCCTTTCTATTTGTCAAATTGATATATTCTTCTAAAGTTGGATGTGTTATCCTATACTTTGCAGAGAGTTCCTTCTTTGCAGTAACAACTTCATAAATTTTACCAGAGGGGATAGTATCTAAAATATCAGTATGGGCTAATTTACCAAAGTTGAGATGAATCAATGGCGTATTTGGAGGGTATCCATTAGGTGTTTTATTAGAGGTGCTATCCAGTTTAGATTGATCCACTGGGGGTGGATAACGAAGAGGAGAGGATAACCATGCTCTTTTTGTAACCGCAGACTTCAAAGAAGCCACCATGACCCTATCTCCCTTAGCAAACCGACGTGAAGACATAACCTCTAGGGAGTTTTTAGTAATAACAGAGATCTGATTTGATGTTTAGAGAGCGGGAGGAAAAAAAAATATACATATAGAGGGTACATTTATTATACAACTATGGTATTCCATTCAAGGTTATAGAACGGCAGGTAGAGTTACTTTTTTCAGTATGGGGAAGATCAACATGGACCCTCCGCGTCTGGTACGTGTTGTGGGTGTTGTTGAATCTTTAAGGAACGATGAATGGTGTGTTAAGAGTCTTATTGATGATACGATCTGGTCTTTTGATGTTTGTTCCTTAATTGAAAAGGGCTTGGACCCCAGATATGGAGACCATGGTCAAATTGTTGATGTTGAGGGGGTATTAACACATCGAGGTAATTACATAGTACGTCAAGCAAGTCCAATTGATGGTCCCGTTGATCTAGAAGCCCTTCAAGCCATTTCCCAAATATAGAAAACTTGCAATTAAGATGATAGATAAAAACTCTTTATATTGTATACATAAACTAAAACCCAATTTTAGTAGTACCCTTCCAATTAGATTTAGAATCTGACACGACTCTTTCTCTTGTTTTGTAATTTGATAGAAATTTGTTGAGGAACTTCTTCTTCTTCTTCTTCCTCTTCTGAAGAGGAAACATCCATTTCTTCGTCTTCCTCTTGTTCTTCTTCCATGTCTTGATCCATAGCAGCTTCTCTCTTCAAACGCTTTTCTTCCTTGATTCTCAATTCCACTTCTCTCATCTTTAATAATTCTGGGTTTTCCTCCACAAGCTTCTTGTCTAAATTGAAGTCCTTTTCCTTATTACCTCTCATTCTATTCTTATAGAATGCTCTTTCTCTTCTTTGTCTAATTTCTTCAATTCTAGTCATAGCATTAAGTGTTGTTTGAACAAGATCTCTATTATATCTAACTGGGACATTTCTTCTCTTAGCAAAAGTCAATGTTGAGTCAACAGCAAGTTCCTTACCAGCTGCCTTACGGAATGCCTTAGTCCATTTAAGCTTTCTTGGATTTCTTCTTTGTTTAAAGGCTTTGTGACATTTGGAACGACAGAAACGGAACTCCTTGGCGTCGTTTCTCACAAATGTAATACCGTGACCTGGATACACAGGCGATGAACAAAAATGACAAGCGTGAATCCTCATTGTAACCTTGTTTTATCTCTTATTTCACACAAGATGAAGCTTAAAATTTCAGAAAATTTTTTTTTTTTTCCTTACAAAAAAAAAATTTGATAAAAAAAAAAAAAAAAGGAAAAAAAAAAAAAAACAGGGGAAAATATAAATCGGTTACGTAAGCTTACGTAACACAAGGACGGTGGTTTTGGCCCATTTGGAAGAAAAAAGGAATTGGATTGAAATGAAGGGAGTTTCTTTTCTTTTCGTTGAGTGTCAGCAGGGCATCGATGAGTGAAGTTGAAAAGGGCGGGGACAACCCCGTGGAGGTATTGTCATTACAATTGATGCAACAAACACAGCTAAATACAGAACTTGAACATAAACTTGCAAGTAATAATAGACAATTGAATGAAACAGTTCAAGCTAAATTGGCATTAGAAAAGGAATTTAAAGAATATAAAATGCAATTGATTGAGAAGACTAATGATCAATTACAGAAGTCTAATGAAGAAGTTTCTTCCTTAAGGGAGGAAATCGAGCAATTAAGTGCAGCATTATTTACAGAAGCCAATTTACAAGTTGAAACGGCAAAGAAATCTCAATGGGATGTTAGTAAACTTAATTCTAGATTAAATGATACATTAAAGACAAAGGATAACACTATAGAGATGTTACAAGCGGAAGTAGTTCAATTTAAACAGATAATTGCCGATTTACAATCTCAATTAGAGGGCAAGAGTGAATTAGAATTAAATAATCAAGATTCCCCTTCATTGAAAAGGACCACAACTTCAGCATCTATTTTGAGATCTAATACAGGATCTGGATTGGCCGTGGGTTCCAATACTGGAATCGAATTACCTGATGGCGTTTTATTTGATACACCCTCTCTTAGCAAATATAATAATGTGCCAATATCATCCTGCATATTTAACCAATTGAGATTGGATTTATCATTTGCAAATACATTTAAGGACTCTTTAGTGACTTTGAGTCCTGATACATGGTCTATTAAATCCACAAAGATCTTTGATTATATTGTCACGGAAATTGAATCTTGCGTTCGTTTAGATAAGGCTCCCGCTTTGCGTTATAAATTCAACAAGAGAAGCATATTATTGTCATTATTAGAATATAAGGCCTGTATTGAACCTTTAAGTGCAGCTACCGAATCATGGAAGAGAGGCCAGTTAGAACAAAACTTAAATGGTGGAGATTCATTGCCAAATAATGATGAACCTAATCCTATTAAAGTCCCACAGCCTTTAGCCATTCATGATCCTTGTTCATTGTGTGGAGAAAAGAATGATACAATGAATAAGGCCAGATTGTATAAAATGACCATCTTCAAAAAGGAAAAGGACAAGGAAAATGAAATTTACAATTTATGTATCAATTGTGCATCTAAATGGAGAATAGTGATACCTTTAATGTCATTTTTATCAAAAATTGATCCTATTACTGATTTCAAACACAAGGAGCTGATTAATAGCAAAGAATTCTATATCCCATCATTAGACACACTTTGGGATCAATATTTCCAATTGATCTCTTATTTGGTTTCATTAACATATTTGCGTTTAGGTATTTGGGAGGATAATGACGTTAGTGGGATTGTATATGGATGGAAAAATAAATGGATTGGTAAACACATTATAGAAAGTTCTCCTAATGCTACAAATGACAGTACTGAATCATTTGTTTCAGCAAATGAGGAGGCTAGTGTGCCATTAGCAACAGAAAAGGTTACCAATACTAGTGATGGGGGAACTGGTTTTGAATCCACTTCAGAATTGTCAAGAACAGGATCCACTAACTCTTCAACTGAACTAAGCAATTCTAAACGTTCTAGTAAAGGAGTGGATTTGAGAGTTGTTTCTGGAAGAGGACACAATTCAAAGAGAATGAGTGTTAATTTAAATTTACTAGTGGGGACTACTTCCCCCAAGAAATCAGATTCAGCACTTGGAAGTGATGACAATGAATTGGAAAATGAGTTAAAAGAGACTGATACAAATGAAAATTCCAAATCAAAGACTGAAGAAAGTGACACTCCAAGTATTGATTAAAATTCTTTCTTTTCATTCCTTCAATTAATCTTTATCCCTGTATACCCAACCATGTCACTAACCTATGTACCTATATAGTGGTCCCTATTTATAGTTATAAATGATGATCTCTTGTTTCCCAGCTCGTAATCTAAAAAATGAACCTACAAAAAAAATCACTGTACGATTAACGATTTTGACACCCTTGCAGTAAACCCTTTCATTTATACCGTGTATCCGAAATGGGTTCATCATCTCCAGATTGCACACTGGAAACAGAATTGACTTCTTTGTCAATTGCCAAAGATACAAAACAGGGACGCAAACCTCCCCTTGAATCTTCTTCGTCTCCGGTGATTCCCATACTATCAAAATTGAACCCTTCTACATTATTAAAATGGCACAATTTTCTTTTATCATGTCACTTAACTAACTTGAGTTCAGATCATACCATTGAAAAGGATGTGCCCTTGAAGTTTAAAGTGATTACATGGAATGTGAATCAGATTCTACCTCAAGATGCTGATTTAGGCCCCATTTTAAATTCAGAAATTGATATTTATGTCATTAATTTACAAGAAACTGTGTCCTTAACATCGTTAAAGAAATCAACAGAGAGAATTGATGATTGGGGGAAAATACTCGTTGCATCATTAAACATTCAAGATACATCCAAATCATTTCATGTTATCCATAAAAGAGGTTTACTGGGTCTTACGACTATTTTAATTGCAAGTGATTTAATCGCAGATCAAATCCATAATGTGAGCTCCGACTCTTTAGGGCTTGGATATTTACGATGGGGGAATAAGGGTTGTATTTCCTTAAAATTTAGAGTTGGTGGCTTAGATGTTGGCCAAGAAATAGAGCACGATGTTTTGAATTACAGCCACGTTGATAGATTAAAGAGGTTACCAGGAATTGACTTCCAAGTTCTCAATGTTCATTTAGTTCATGGTGAAGGTGATGCCATAATTAACCAAAGATTTGATAGTTGGGCTAAAATTGGTAACAAGCTGAAACTTATTGATCCAACAGTAGCACTCACAAATACAACATTAACCAAAAATACATCAGGTATTCAGGATGAACGAATATTTCATGCAGAATCGGATTTAAATGTTCATTTTAAACTAAGTGAATCAGAGAAATTGAAGTTAGGGGTAGAGGGTAGAAAGTTTTTTGAAACTCCTGAGTTTACTATTGTTCATGATCCTAAAACTAGTGTGGTGGTTTCTGGTGATACTAATTATAGATTGAAAACCGGTTGGGATAATTATCTTGGTGCTACATTCGATAGACAAAATGTTGATAATTTAGTTGCTAAGCAACAGTATTCTGATTTGATATTAAGAGATCAACTGACAATGGAGAGATTTAAAAATAACATTATGCTGGGATTTAAAGAAGCTGAAATCAATTTTCCTCCAACTTTTAAGGTTAACACCACCAACCCAGTATCGATAATTGATGAAAACTATTTCATCCCAAATTATGATTCCAAAAGATTACCTGCATATACTGATAGAATTTTGTTTGTTCCAAGAAATCACATGATATTAAGTAAAGAGGGGTATGAAAGTACCCCATTAAACGGTTCAGATCATTTACCAGTAATGGCAACATTCAAGGTGAAAATTCCATTTATTGATAAACTTCTTGTGCATCGTTTTAAGGAAGAATTTTCACTTTATTGGGATAGAGTTATTAATAAATTGAAATTAATAGATTTGGATCCACATGTTAGAGCTATTACAAAGGTTGGCCAAATAAGTGATCTTTCAGATGAGGGCTTATTTATTCAAAATATTGATTGTACTGGACAGCTCATCAATGTTGATGTTATGTGTGGTGAAACAGTGATAATTGCGTTAAATTTACAAAATAAATGTGATGAGTTATTGAAATTTGATTTTAAGGACGAAGATTCATCTCGTTGGTTTGCCGGTAATAAAACTATTATTGACTTTGCTCCATTAGCTCATGATGAATGTGATGAGGATGCAATAAAACGTTTTAATGACATTGAATATCCATTAAATGGTCATGTTTTAAACGGACTATGTTATATCACTCCTAAGGACAATGTACTTACCACAGTTGAATTTAAAACATCCAACCCGGGCACTATTAATAAAACATTTACTATGACTATCCCATCATTGTATTCTATACCAGCTGCTAACAGGTATATTGCCATCACTTTAAATGTGAAGGATATATTTATGCCAGTGATACAAGAATTAGAAGAATATCAATATATGAACATTGTAAAATCATTTGATTTTCTTCTTTCTAAACCTCATAGTGCAAATATTTTAACTAAGGTAAAAGATATGTCGTCACCAAATGACTTTACTACATTCGAGTGGGATTTAGTTAGAATCTTAACATTATGGGAGTTTAAAAGTCATGAAAATCTTGTTCAACTGTTTAGAGTTCTATATGTTTGGTTAAAATGTCAGGCTAATAGCATCAATAATAAGAATGATGAAAAGTCAAGGACGATTTTCAATTACGTTCTTAAAACTATTATGTGGTTAAAACTTGATAATAATGATGGATATTCATGGTTTGGATGGTTGTTTAATGATCCCGAAGATTTATTGGAATTATTAGAAAGAGAAGATTATAAATTCAATTTAAATCTATAAACTCCTTATGAATATAAAATTTATACAACCAAAACGTCCAATAATTTACCACATTCAAAAATAGTTCCAGAAACAACATCAACAATTCTCAAATCATATAAATTAAATAACCCCCTTTCAAATCCAATTAAAACCAATTCAGTCTCAAATAATGATCCTGAATCTAACGGTACCCGTAAATGATTACTTAAACTTATAATGCCAGATTTGTTAAACTTTTGATAAAAATTTCTTACCAACTGTTGATTGTTATATAACGGCACAGGATCATAACTTGGTCCTGATTGAATGGGGATTGGGGGGAAACTCTTTTCATAATCTTTATTAATAGAACTTTGAACATATATAATTAATTCCATCTTTTCTGTACTTTGATTAGATAATTTGAGATTCCATCTAAACCTTTTACCTAATTGAACATTGGTAGGACCAGAAACTTTAATTTTCAAACCTCTTTTGCTATTTAGTGAATTTGATAATGCAGCAGCATTTAAAGAAGTAGCCGATGAACTCTTACGTTTATAACTTGAATGTCTTTGTTGTGGTGGAGGCTTTTCAAAATTGGTATTTGAACTAATAATGTGACTTGTTGTTCGCTGTTTTGCTGATTTCAATAAGGGCACACTCTTTGATTGTTTAAAGTCTGGCAGATCAATATCTCTATTGGATTTTATTCCATTTGGAAGAGGAAGAACTGATGCTGATGCTGGGTTTAATGAATGCTTTGGATTGTTGTTATTTAAATCAATATTGGTTACCCAATTTGTTTTGATTTCAATATTTTCATGAATTGTAGATGTTATAATGCAACTAATAGGCTTTAAAGTATTAGTGTCTGTATTAGTGATTTGATATGCTAATGCTAATTTAATATTGGGTTTCAATACTAAGGGGAAATCAATATTTGCTATTGGTTTAAAATACCAATTGTCACTTTTGATATCAATTTTTTGTATAGTTAGTCCTATTTCACTGGGGTTAATTGTATTAGAATTGGAAACCTCCAAACATGCCACCCATAAACCTGATTTGATACTGAATGACCTTATAGACATGCGAAATAAGGAGGAAACATTTAAAGTATATTCACATTGAAATTTTGGATTCGATACTATAGATGGCTTTTGATCTTCTAGTGCTAAATTCTCACATAATAAAATACCATTTAAATCTATCAAGTCAATTTGTTGATATTTATCAAGTTTTACATCATCATTGATAACTAGTACTGGTTTATAACAGGCTTTAAATGTCAATTTATGGCATGCCCTTTTTGGTTTAATATATCCCCTCCAAACCCAAATTTCTTTTGAATTATCCCCTTTAATCAATTCCAAGTCACATGGAACTCTGCCTCGATTGTCATATATAAGTTCCAATTCCATCTGGCCTTTCTCAAGTGTTGTTTCAGTACTAAATATCAAAACCGTTACCTTTTCATCAAAATAAGCAATCGATTTCTTTTTAATGGCGTCCAATTGTGTTGGCACATCTACATGCCCTGATAAGATACCAATATCTATGGGCATGAGTCAGACAACGTAAGATATATCACTATCCCTACTAATAATAACGTAGCAGCCTCAAATTTCAACAGCCTGGCGCTAACTATTTCCAAATTGAGAATGACTTGTGATTCAAAAAGTGGTATTTCACTTTCTGATTGCCCTATATGTTACATTAATTGGCTAATAATGCCAGAATGTAAGTATATACGCCGTTGGTATTTTATGCCTCTTTCCCCCCCAATCGTTCAAAGTGACTCGGCAAACTCAGGGAGGTAGGTCCTTGGTCACATCAAAAGCGCATCAATTATCATTTATCTAACAATTTAGATGTCTGTATAATTATCTGACTTAATTTCATTGGTCTGAGTTCATTATTGGGGACATTGTAATGTAAATTTCATTAATCATATTGAAAACTCTTCTATTTTTTAATAGAGGTTGTTGTTTCCTGAATATAAGTATACCAAATGAAAATAATTAACAAAGCATCTCTTAATCAAATTTTAAAATCTTGATTCAATCATTGAAGCTAATTTGGTACGACTAAATGTTACTTATGTACCTCGAGTTGCTCAAATCAGTGTAATTGCGCATTAATTTTGCTATTTAAAAAGCAATTGACGCTTTTTAAAACGGCATCTTCTTTTAATTCCAAAATTATAACTACCTAGCAATTCAATTAATTTTCTTATCCCCTATTTAACCTCCATTTGGAGGTTTTAAAGCACGCTTTAAAAGGAAATTCGGTCCCCCTCAAAAGGAACAAAATGCAACTGCTCAGCTGGATTTGTTCGCTGTGAGGGAGATTTTTTTTTTCTTCAGAAATTTTAATTAAATTTAATTTAATTAATTTTTTTTCTCCACGTAAAAAAACAATACTCTAATTTCAGTTATCTTGTCAATCTCAGCTTGCTAGTTGACAATGTCCTCAAAGCCTGTGTTCAATTCTCGATACACAGATGGTGATCATTCATATTCGATGAATAATGAATCTGGATCTCCCAATAGCAGTTTATCGGGTAATACTGATAGGTCAGGGTCAATTGATAAAGTATTACCTCCGTCAACTAAATCACTGAAAAGGTCCAAGAAATCATCTTTCTTTTCCAAGCTTATTTCATCTGCTTCTGCTTCACGTAAAACAAGTGCAGGATCATCAGCTTCTTCAATGTCCAAATCAGGTTCAGATAGAAGACCATCCGTGGCTTCGATAAGTAGAAAAAGGTCATCAGTGGGGATCCCCGTGGCATTAACAATGGCAGAATCTAATCAATATAGACGTCCATCATTACAAACTTCAATGAAATCATCAAATAAATCAGTTAGAAATCACTCAATCCCACAATCTATCCCCATGGCTGCTTCAAATTCAATATCAATGGCTTCATTTGGTATCAATTTAGAGGAAAATGAGTTGGATGAACTAACTACACTTAAACGTAACCCAACCACTGCAACAGAAATCATGTCATTGCCAATGTCACCAATGGGATCAGCAGCAACTATTTTACCCGATCATCCACCAGAGGAACCAAAAACCTTATGGAAAGCTCCTGAATCTTGGAAAGTTAGAAATGAAAATCTTGCTGTGAATCCACCTGCCCCAGTGAGTTCGAATTTTAGTTCATCATCTAATTCGTCCTACTTGGCTTTCACCCCAACTCAAACTTCAGAATCCTTTTCATCAAGTGATATTTCTCGCTCACAATCACCTATTTCACCTACAACTGGTAGAAATCCATTAAATGAAGTGCTGTCATTACCTAGTCAAGTTAGTAGACAAAATGGGTCGAGTATTACAAATCACAGAGGTTCTTCAAAGGATTTAAAGAGTAACACAAAATCATCAGTGAAAATTTATAAGGGTGATATGTCATCTTTATTACCATGTACATTGGAAACTACAGGTAGGGATATCTTAGATTTATTAAGACGTAAAAAGTTTGTTAAGGATGATGATGATTATATTTTGGTGATGAATTGTGGTGGGTTAGCTCGTACTTTATCATTAGATGAAAAACCATTAAAAATCCAAAGAACTTTATTAATGTTTTATGGTTATACTGAAAGGGATAATCTTGATTTTATTGAAAGAAAGGATTTAAGTTTCCTTTTCAAATTTATTGTAGAAGAGAAGGGTGTTGAATTGATGAGTGAAGAAAAAAAGGTTTTAATTAATCCACAGCATGTCAATTTAGTTAATTGGAATTTACAAGATATCCCAAATTTTCTTTATGCTGAACCAATAATTAATTTGGATGTTTCAGAAAATCCTTCTTTTGAATTTACAAAGGAATTCATGCATGATTGTCGTAATCTAATTTCTCTATCATTTAAAAGAGCTGGTACAACAAAATTCCCTTCGGCTGTTTTCTTTGCTCCAAGATTATCAAGTTTAGATCTGGAAGTTAATTATTTGAAATCAATCCCACCGGAAATCTCCCTGATGAAGAATTTGAATTTTTTAAATTTGGCGTGTAACAGGATTTACAAATTACCTGATTTATTTGGAAGATTAAATTCACTTCAAGATTTAAATTTATCTTCAAATAGATTTAAAGAGATTCCAACAGCCATTTGTGAACTTAATAGTTTAAAGAGATTGGATTTGTCATATAATAGTATTACAAATTTTCAAACATGTTTTTCAAAATTGAAAAATATAGAAGTTTTACGTATGGCAGGTAATAAATTGACAGGTGAATTACCAGAGTTCTTTGCGGACTTTTCACAGTTGATCAAAGTGGATTTCAGATTTAATCAATTGAATTCTATTGATTCATTAAAGTCTTCACCAAAATTGGAAATTCTTAGAGCTACAGGTAATGTGATTTCAGTTTTCAGAAGTCATGCTACTAATTTATTTGAAGTTGAATTGAATTTAAATCCATTAACATATGTTTACTTTGAAGTTGATATGCCAAATCTTAAAATTATTGACTTTTCAAAGGGTAAATTAAGTTCATGTTCATTTGCAAGCAAACTTATTAGTGTTGAAAAATTGGTTTTAGATCAAAACCATTTGAGTATCTTACCAGACGATATTAATAAAATGAAAAATATTACTCATTTATCAGTGACAAATAATAATTTAAATTCTTTACCCGATGAAATTGGTGATTTACCAAAACTGAAATATTTAGATTTACATTTGAATAATATTAGTAAATTGAATAAAAATATTTGGAAATTGGGGTCATTGACTCTTCTAAATGTGGCATCTAATATTTTAGAATCATTTCCTGAACCACCTGATGCTATGATGCATATTATACCACCTCTTGAATACAACATGGCAAACAATTCTAGTGCGATCGACGATGATGAAAGTGAAGAAGACAAGGATGTTGTTACTGATCTTCCACAAAATAATATTATTAACCATTCTTTATCTAGAAGAAGATCTAGCGAAGCAGGCCCCGTTTTTAATAAGGGGGCATTTGGTTTACAAAATTCCCTTAAAATGTTATCTCTGGCTGATAACAAGTTAACAGATTCATCCTTCCCAACACTAGGTCATTTGAAGAATCTTGAATGTTTGAACTTAGCATATAATGAAATTTTTGAAATACCAACTGGCCATTTATCTAATTTAACCAATTTGGTTAGTTTGTTTTTATCTGGGAATTATTTATCATCTTTACCAACTGAAGATTTTGAAAATTGGCCAAATTTAAGTATTCTTCATTTAAATGGTAATAGATTTACTGCTTTACCAGGTGAGTTATCAAGAATTAAAAATTTAACAACATTAGATGTGGGGTCAAATTCATTGAAATATAATATTGCCAATATTCCCTATGATTGGAATTGGTGTTATAATAATAATTTAAAATATTTGAATTTTTCAGGTAATAAACGTTTGGAAATTAAGGCACAGCATGCCAAAAGTGAAAATGGTGAACCTTTTGATTCATTTTTAGGTTTAAAGAAACTTAGAATGTTAGGTCTTATGGATGTTACTATGACTACTGAAGCTGTTCCTGATCAATCTGTTGGTATGAGAGTTAGATCTACTGTTTCTCAACTTGGTCGTTTTGGTTATGGTATCTCTGATACATTAGGTGATGCCGATGCATTAACATCTAGAGATGTTGTTATTGAAAAATTCAGGGGTAACCCAGATGAAGTTTTAATCGCTGTTTATGATGGTAAAAATTCAATTACTCAGGGCGGTGATAAAATTTCTAAAATTATTCAAGAGACATTTGACATCCATTTAGCAGAAGAACTGAAAACTGTTGGTGAAGATCTTAATGGTGGTTCTTATAAAAAAACCGTTGAAGATTGTATGAAGGGCGCATTTTTGACAATGAATTCAGAAATGAACATTTTAATTAATAAGGATGAATCATCGACATTTTCATCAGCAGCCGCTCATAGAACAAAAACCACCGATAAATTGACTATGGAGGAAGATGGATATAGTGGATGTTGTGCTACCGTTATTTATATCAAGGGTGATACTTTTTATGTTGCTAATGTTGGTGATATTATGGGTATAATGACCAGATCTAATGGGGAGTATAGGTTAATTACAACTAAACATGAACCATATGCTCCAAAAGAATATGATCGTATTAGAGATTCTGGTGGTTATGTTACTACAGATGGTTATTTAGATGGTGTTTCGAATGTTTCTAGAGCAGTTGGATTTTTTAAACTGATTCCTCATATTAATGCTAAACCAAGTGTTCATAAATTTAAGATTACACAGGGAGATGAAATGATAGCTATTTGTACAAGTGATGTTTGGAAATATATTTCATATGATTTAGCTGCTGATATTATTAGACAAGAAAAGTCCAATCCTGGTATTGCAGCAGAGAAATTGAGAGATTTTGCAAATTCTTATGGTGGCAGATGTCAAAAGGCGACATCTGTTGTTTTGTCCTTGAGACAATTTAGTACTAAACAAAAACATCATAATGCGTCACAAGCTGAGGACTCAACATTGAGAAAATTAGATGAAGAAATTGAACCACCAACGGGAGAATTGGCAATGGTGTTCACTGATATTAAGAATTCTACAGTGTTGTGGGATAATTATCCATTGGCAATGAGATCAGCAATTAAAGTTCATAATGCTATTATGAGAAGACAATTAAGAATTATTGGTGGTTATGAAGTTAAAACAGAAGGTGATGCCTTTGTTGTTTCATTTCCAACTCCAACATCGGCGTTACTTTGGTGTTTTGCAGTTCAAACACAACTTTTAATGACGCCTGAATGGCCAGCTGAAATTTTAAATAGTGATCAAGGATTTGAAATTAAGGATAATGAAGGTAATATAATATTTAGGGGGTTGAGTGTTCGTATGGGTGTTCACTGGGGTACGCCAGTTTGTGAACCTGATATTGTTACCAAGAGAATGGATTACTTTGGTCCAATGGTTAATAGAGCATCCAGAGTGAGTTCTGTTGCTGATGGTGGACAAATTACAATGTCAACAGATTTCTACCATGAAATTGAAACTGTCAAAAAGATCCATGACCTGATTCAACAGGGTAAAGTTGATATCAATCGTGCTTATAGTTATAAAGCTAAAGGCAAGGATATTGAAGATCAAATTGAAAGATTACTCAATTTTGGAATTGTTGAAGAAAGTATTGGTGCCAAGAAATTGAAGGGGTTGGAAACCCCCGAAATTATTTGGTTGGCATTCCCCAAATCATTAAGCTCAAGATTAAAGGCTGTTAATAATACCAGTGAAAAGGGGAGAAAAGTGACATCTAATAGATTAATTTATTCAGGTGTTACTACAGAGACTGCATGGGCACTTAGAAGAGTTTCTATTAGGTTAGATAAAATTTGTTCATATCTTTCTGATGCTGGCACATCAGTTCCTCAAAATGAATTAAATAAAATGAATTTTCATATTCAAGGAGAAACTGAAAAAAATATGAAGGAATTTGTTTCACTGGATTCATTTTTAGTAATGCTTATTGAAAATTGTATCACTAGGATTGAAAATAGTGTCACTAATTTAAGTCTTAGACAGACAATGTCTGAAGATAATCCAAATGCAGCATTAGCTCATGGTAATGTGAGTGAATTATATGAAATGGTTATGGCTATGAAGGCGGAACTTCAAGAATTAAGGAAACAGGTTGTTGTTTAAAAATATAAGCAGTTATCCAAATTGATTTACAGTAACATTAAAGTAGGGGAATTGAGAGATGGATTGGAAAGTAAGTATAAGATAAAGCTCAGCTCAGTCGAGCTGAGCGCTCATGAGATGTATTGATTACATAAGCAGCTACCAAAAATTTTAAAAAAAGAATTGTATTTTTTTTCTTCTCCACTTTGTGTTGTCACAACATCAAGTGGGGTTTTAAGCACTCTATAAAGAACAAAATTCTCACTCTAAAATTTTTTTCAAAATGCCTTTAGATTTTTTTAATTTTTTTCTCTTCCTGTTGAATTTCTTAGAGGTTCTCACGTGACCGGATTACGTAACCATCAGAATGCTATGCCATCACTTTGCCAAAACTATGAAAAGGACCACTATTGTTTATTCTAAACATTCAGCAAGACTTGTTGAAAGTGTTGCATCAAAGAAATCTAGTAAAGATTGGGATCTTGGAATTGATATTGGGTATTGTCATAATAATCATATGAAGGACAAAAGTGAATCAATGTATTTATCAAATTTAAGGAATTATAAACCAAGATTTTATAATGAATCCAATTTTTCTATTTGGCATCGTGTCCCAGTTAGAAGGAGATCAGCAGTTTTGGTTCTTTTATTTGAGGGGAATAATGGTGAATTGAGAGTTATTTTAACAAAGAGATCAAGACAATTAAAATCATTTTCTGGTCATATTTCATTCCCCGGTGGTAAAGCAGATAATGGTCTGGAAAGTGAGTTCCAATGTTCAAGAAGAGAAACAGAAGAGGAGATTGGCATTTCAAGATATAATGATATTTTACAAAGTCAATTTGGTTGTATCATTGATGAAATAACAACTTTACCATCTTATTTAGCTAGAACTTTTTTAGCTGTGGCCCCCTGTGTGGGATTTATTAAATGGTCTGATGATTCATTAAGGAGGATACATGAATTAACACTTAATCCTGGTGAAAGTGCTAGTATCTTTAGTGTGCCCTTAAGAGATTTTTTACCACCAACTGATTCAAGCTCCTTAACTGAATGTTTGAAGCAAAGTCATATTAAAACCAAATGGGCTGGTATCCCATGGAATTTAAGATCTTATGTTTTCCCCGTTCATAATGAAAATGAAGTTGATTGGTTACAAGAAATTGATGATTTGAGTTCTGCATCTGAAGATGAAACTCATGAAGATCAAGAATTAGACGTTAGAACAAGAAATTGTTGGGGTCTTACAGCTAATATTTTGCATGATGTTGCCAAAATTGTTTATAATGAAGAATCTTCAGTTTTAGGTGAAGAAGATTTAATTTATTCATTATATCAAAATGGTCAAATTCAGACGCCTGATAGAACACATTTTGAAAAGAGATTGATTAACAATACCAAGGGATGTTCCTTTGGTGAAGTTTTAAATGAAGCTGAATTTAAATCTTTGCAAAATCTCTATAAATAATGATTATTGATTTTGGTCCTTTTCTAAAAAATAAATAGATACATTTCATATATCTAATCAAATACATAAATTGTTTATTAATTTACCTTATCTTTTTAAATTATATTATTATATTATACACATTGACACATATTTGATTTTATTGACCTCTCATCTTTTCGTTATTGATGAGTTGTTCCCCAATAGATTTCATAACTTCTTCACTAACAAGATTATTAATAACACCATATTCTAAACTAATTTCATATGCTTTACTTAAACGAGTAACATTAATGGCAATATTACAATAACTCAATGCATTCAAACAATTTCTGTATCTTGAAATAGTTTCCTTAATACTGTCACTAATTTCATCATTTTTGTCACTGTAAATATCTAATGAACTTTCCTCTTCTAATCTTGTAATACTAACAGATCCCATACCAATAGAGTAACCATTTGATGAAGCATTGGCAGCTAATTGACTTTCAGCTTGACCAACAGCTCTAGATGCATTATCATCTTTAATATTTAATTTTGTTTTATAAACCCAACAATATCCATTAACACCTAAAATGACACTAACACCACCTGGTAAATCATGCATATGATTCTTAGTTCTAATGATTAATCTTGGTGGAACCTTTATAAACATACCATTTCTTAATTTACCATATTTTAAGGATCTAGTATGTAATGATGCAGCACCATCATTAAATAAACTTTGAACTTCACAATTTAATAAATCACCCTCCTTTAAAATAGATCTCATTTGTAATTCATCACTATCACTTTTACGTCTTAATAACCCACCTGGTAAATTAACGGCACCAAGCATTAAAACACCTGCATGTTCACCGCCAATTTCAACTTTCCATCTTTTATTACTAGTACCAATGACCCGTCCAACAACATGATCACCTGTTTCTGGTTGATATTTGCCTTTAAATGATTGAACACTTAATAATTTATTAACTTTAGAGATACGTCCAGCAACTGATGAAAATGTAAAATCATCAAGATAATACGTACCATGACCTCTCATCCAAGTAGCATCATCAGTAATTAGTTCGCCTGGTGTGACTATAGATTTATCATCTATTTTAAGTTGATTTTGATGTTCTTGTTCAAGAACTTTATCTAGTTCATCCATTTCCACATCAGAATCGGAATCACTAACATCATCTAATGATTTCAAATGTAAACTTTCTTGATTCACCAATGCAGGATTAGTGATGGAAATAATTGACATTATATACAGTTATTGATAGACAGAGGAGGGAGGTCAGTGGAATAGCACACTATTTCTTTTTATTTCCCTTAAATTTCATTAAATTTTTTTTTTTTCCTTTATTTTTCTATAAAGATACAATACGCTCAGCAATAATTTAAACACTTTCATAGAACAGCAGGTAGACGGAATTGTCTACCAAAACCGGTTTATTACATGGCTCCAAAGTGGCCAAACGATCATCATCACATTCCACCCATGTGTTCATTTGTTCAGATTGAACAATAGCTGTATAATGACCACTTGCAATAGATGTACCAAGATGATCAATTCTAGATTTCAATTTATAATGTTTATATTGATCTGAACCATGTAATTCTAAATTCAAATCTAGGGGGAAACTTAAACGATCAGTACTAATTTTAGCATCAGGATGAAATGGATCAAAGATAGTGAAACACACCACTAGAATATCAGGTAATTTAACAAATCTAACAGATCTATGAGCAACCTTTGGCTTTGTTATTATTGAACTTAACGATTCATATTTTGAAAGTTCGGAATCAGTCATATATCTTAAATCAAAAGGAGTAGACATTCTTGATGATTCTCTTGATTTTGATTCCCTTGATTTAAACATTTTAAATTTAGATTTCTTTTGTTCCTTTTGAATTTGTAATTGCCTTTCTCGTTCTAATTCATTAGATTCAGTATCAACCATATCAGCCAATTTTTTCATTTGTTGCTCCATTTTCTTACAACCATCACAATCCCATGCATTTCCTAATCTTTCACTCATTTCCTCTGAGTTCATATTTTGTGATATAATTTCATTTAGTGAAATTACTTGTCTACTTTGAAAGTTTAAATGAAGCATATTACATGATTCATATTTAACACTAATATGACCACATCTATCACATTTCATTTCAATTTCATTAATAATAGTAAATAAATCTTGAATTTTACTAAACCCCTCATCTTTATAAGTTTTTGAATACCATTTATATAAACTCGAATCATGATCAATATTTTGTAATGGACCTGATTGTAATTCATATTTAACTTCCATATCAGTGATTTTAAGTTCCTTATGAAAATCATCTAATAAAAGATAAAGAAATTGAGAAGTATCTTGTTGTTCAACGGGGATATGAAGTTCAGGGTTTTTATGTTTAATTACTTTCAATAATGGGTTGACATTAATTAATGGTGGTGAAGTTGTTTGTGATGCACTTTTATAAAATCCCTCAAATAAAAGTTTGAACATGTTGGTTAATTCATGATGTTGACCATTACTTGAATTAATAGCATTTTCAATTTGTTTATTATCAATGAAAAAGTGTCTAAATTTAGTTAATCTGAAGAGACATTGGATCATTGAATTTATATAACAAGTTGATCCTGCATTTTGTAATCTAACTAATGGCGGAGCCACCTTTGTGATATCCAGTGGTAAAGAAATTGGTGTATTCAATGTCATTCTTTGTAGAGGCATATTATATGGTGTAACATTAAGAAATGATGAAGCCGATTGTGATGCATCTAATGGGACCACATGAGAATAAGAAGGAAGTGGTATTAAAGGTGGTGGTGAAGAGGATTTAGATAAATACCCCATATTATTGTGATCTATTTGTGCTGGTGGTCTATTATAAGATGAGGAATTAATAGTATTATTCTTTGTTAATGATGATAATGCTTTGTTTCTGTGATCTGCAGAATTAACTAATTGTTTAAATGCTTGATAACCATCCTTAAGCCAATATGATGGTGGTAAATATGATTGTGAGGATAATAACCTGATGATTTCCCTTTCAGTTTCCGTAACTGTTAATGATCTAGTGAAAAATACAATTATATTACAATTTTGATTGACGTTGATATAATTCAATGATTCTAAATTTTGAAAATTCAAGATATTATATCCATGGATATTCAATTGTCTTTGTTGAATATTGATGAATTGAACCTTTTTCATATCATAATTTGATAAATCATTAACTGTAATTTCATTCCAATCAACATTTGAATTGGTCAAAGTGATATTATGCATATCGATATAATCATGCTCGTCAAACCCCCCCTGTAAAGAATTATCTATGTCTTGGTGACCGTAAACCACCTCATCCTCCTCTTCCTCCTCATCATCATCATCTGATGGATACAGTGTAGATTTAATGTGATTACTGTCTCTTGGATCAAGCGTTCTTCTTTTAAGCGATGAATCCCCCTGTAAAATCAACTGCACCTCTTTAACACACGTAGCAAATAACACCTTCCATGGCGATTGATTCAAACATAAATTAAGATAAAATTCTAAAGTTTTCAGTTGATTTGAATATTGGGGTTTATTTTGAATTTGTTGAATTATTAAATACATTTGAACAAATAACCATATAGCCAAATCATCACAAAAGGATAAATCTGTATTAATTAATAATAAACAATATTGAGTTGCTGCATTAATCCATTCATCATAAATGATATCGATTTTCTTTGAATCATCCTGGAATATTCGTAATTGGTTTGATTTCAGTTGGAAAAGATCAAATTGACATCTCACCATTTTAATAACAACATCATTATTCAAAACTACACTGGGTTCTTGATATTCTAGCCACTGCAGTTTCCCTTTATTTGTCATTTATTTAAATTCAAGTGGAAAGAAGGGAAAATAATAATAATAAGCCTCCGAAGGTTACGTAATGAGGATGGATTTATATTTATGTTTAAACTAAAAACTTTAATTCAAGTAAAGTGCCATGTGACAAACACTCTACTCTCTTTATAAACCATACCATAATCGATCAATTATATCATCATAGTAACCAAATGAAATCAAATGAAATCAAATCAAGAGAAAAGAAAAGAAACAGAAACAAAAACCAAAAGAAAACCATACAAAAGAAATGAGATAACTCAAACCCAAACCCAAACCCAAATGCCAATCCATAATATTGAAGTTAAACCGACTTAACTTAACCTAGCCTAACCTAAGCTAACTTTGTTTAATTCATAAATCATCATCATCATCATCATCATCATCATCGAAATCTCCTAAATCTAAATCCATATCTTCGTCATCATCTTCAATAGATTCAAAATGCTCGTTTATATGAATCTTAGTAGTAGAATGTGTGGATGATTGTCTTCTCTTTGCTTGTAAAGTGACAATCACATCAGCCTCAATATCACTCAGATCATCATCATCATCATCATCATCATCATCATCCGCCTCTGCTTCTACTTCTGCTACTTGCTCTGTTTCATCTCCACGATCACCATCTTCAAAGTCAACAGTGATTTCACAGGGATTGGCAAATTGAGTCACATATTTCTTAACTGTTTCCTCATATTGATCCTTATCATGATGAAACAAATTACTAGCTGTCCCATTTAATGGATCTGCAGGATTTGGATAAATCAATAATTGTGGTAAAAATGAATCAAATATATTATAAATTGAAAACATTGGTGACCAAGTTTGATTAATAACATCAAGACAGACTGAACCTGAATGTTCATCAATATTCGGATGATAAATCTTATTTAAAAACCCAATTGATGGTGATTTATATGGATAAGTGTCAGGTAATTCCACTCTAACCTTCCAAACCCCCCCCTCATAAAGGGATTCCTTTGGTCCATGCAGAAGAACATGAAATTCCTGTAAATTGTCCCCCACTAATTTAACGGGGAACTCACTCATCATTATCCTTGCAACGTCCTTATTTATACGTCTAAACAGATCGATTCATATATTAGTAATTTATTCAGTTAATACAAACACAGCACTTCTTTTCATACCCTTTATCTGTCATGATTCTTCTTTACAAGAGGAGAAAAAGAGAGAAGGGGGGGAATGGAGAGATTATGACTGATATTTTAAGGCCATAAAAAAAAAGTGAGGCAGGCTGCCAGCTGCGATAACGGGGATCGCATTATTACATCACTTCCTCCTTAAAGGTCCACGATTTCTCCCAACATATCACTCACATCAACGTCATCCAACCCCCCAAGATCCATACCTAAATCAAGACCCATTTCCGTACTTGTGGCCACTTCTTGTGCCGCTGGGATTGGGAATGAACTCAATTCTGCTCGTTTACCACTAAGACGCTCCCATCGACGTTGTAATTCTTCTAATTGTGTGTCAGTAAGATCATTGGAACCAAGTTCCCTTAATAAATCTTCCTCTGGTGATGGTTTGACAACACCAACAGCCTTTGAATCATGATCACTCCGTTGATGTTGATGTTGATGTTGCTGTTGCTGTTGCTTCAATTGTTCAACTTCCCCCTCTAAACTTGTAACCAGGTCCTTTAAATATTGTTCTTCATCATTAATGGTCTCTCCATCTTTATTGGTAATTGTTTCCCTTAATGAAAGTCCTTCCCTAACCAGAGGGGAGGTCTTTACCACATTTAAACCCTGTAATAATGTTTCATTCAAAAAAAGATATCTTGCCACGAGATCTGATCGTAATGTTGTAGATTCTAATTCATCACCATTAGTAACTCTCTTCACTGCTAAATCATCAATGAAATTCTTTGTCATTTTTTTTAAAATTCAATGGGAAAGTAAATATTGAATTCTAAGAGAGAAGAGAGAAGGAGAAAAAAAAATAAAAGAAAACAAAATCCATAGAAGAGAAAAAAAAAAATAAGAGAGAGGAGAAGGAAAATGGAACTACGTTAATCTGTAAGATTTGCTTTCTTCTTTAATGAATCCAATAGATTTGATTTCAGAGGAATACACATTTTATATACAAGATGGCCGGACCATCCAGGGGATTCTTTTGGCTTGTGACGATCAATCTAATGTCCTAGTCACCAATGCTTATGAAACAGCAAATTCAAATACAAGAGAATTAGGATTAGTTTCAATACGAAGATCATCAATTACAAAGGTTAGATCAAGGTCAAATGCCTTCCAATGACAATGACAATGGCAATGACAATGATATATTAATAAATTAATGTATTAATATATTATTAAGGATTTAAATATTTATTTATGTATGTAGTATAATAATTGAACAATAAACTTCTTGATTAATAATAATAAATGATGATGGTTCCAATTTAATTTAATTAATTATCTTCCTTATCACTTGGTGCAACACTAATCCCCCTCAAAGTAACATCTTCATCTTCATCACCATTATGCAGATTCCAATTAATATATTCAGCTTCATTATTTTCTTGAAGTGTACCTAAATCACCAGGAGTCATTGCACCATATTTACTATTATCTCTTGGAGATCCAGGAACACTTAATGGTCTTGTTAATTTAATCTTTGAATCAGAAATAAATGGATTAATATCATGATCAAATGCATCAGGATATGCTCTTCTTAAAGATAAAACACGTGCTTTAACATATTCTAACCCCATTCTTTTCCAATCTAATAAATCACTTAATCTTTCAACACGATTTCTTTGATTAATTCTTTGTCTTCTAGTCTTTTGAGTAAATTCAAACATCTGTTCAGTTAATTGACCAATAGATTCATCAACAGATTTCATTCTTCTATCAACAATATAAATACCATAATCTTGTGAGTTTTCAATTAAATCTTCCATATAACAACCAAATCCTGATAAATTAGTTGTAATTGATGGTATACCCATAACTGTACATTCAGCTGGTGTATACCCCCAAGGTTCATAATAAGATGGGAAAACACCTAAATGACAACCTCTAACAAATTCATCATAATCAATTGGTAAAATTGGATTTGCAGAATTTAAAAATTCAGGATGGAAAATAACTTTAACTCTATCCTCCTTTTTATTAAATAATTCACATGTTCTAATTTGATTCAGAATTGGATCACTAGAATCATCAACCATATTATGTGTAGTAATAGCTGGTAATGTATCAGTTTTTAATGCAATCATTCTTCTTTTTAATAACACACGATCACTTGGTTTCAAAATATCATCTAATTCAGGTAATGAACTATGTCCATTATCAACATAATGATGAGGATTTTGACACCATTCTAATAATCTTTTACCCATTGCATCTTGAATATCTTTAACTGTTGATTCTAATTGTCTAATAACTGCTTGACCTCTTAATGTATCAACAGTATAAGAATTATTCTTAGCAGGCATAATAATAAATGCAACAACGGTAATATTAGATCCAATTGCCTTCAATTTATGATTTAAACGTGCTAATGCTTCAATATATAAATCAACACCTTTATTACGATATTCATAACGACCTGCAATAAAGAAATATAATGTTTTATCCAAGGAAAAATCCAATTGACCATGAAAATGTCCCCTAATAAATTCATTAATCATTTCCTTCTTCTCTGCATGCAAATTTTGAAATTCATGAAATGCTTGAAATTTAACAACATTTAACCCATTTGGTAAAACACCATCAGGTTTCCTTTTCAATAAATGTTCACTTTCATAAGCAGTGATATGACTAACTGTAGTGAAAACATCTGCTGCATGTGATGCAGATCTTTCAATACAATATCTATGATAAATCCCCCTCTTACCAGCTTCATAATCAACATCAAATTTATCTAAATTGTTATAGAAATCAACAGATCCAGCACACAAATATCTACCAAGAAGAGTTGCATGTGTGGTGAAAATTGTAGAACAATCTATTTTTCTTTGTCGACATAAGGTTAGGGCAACACCTGCCAGCCATTCATGCGCATGTAAAATAATAGCTTTATCAGTTTCATGACAGGCATATTCACCTAAAAACCATGCAATAATGTAACCTAATAACACAGCATCATTGGTTTCAGTATCATTTTCAGGCGTGGGGATGGCGGCAATATTCCAAAGGTCAGTTTTCCATTCATTCAAAAAATGAGCAGCTGACCCTAAATCAAATAAGATAACCCTTGGTGCACCCTCAATAAGCCATCTACCATAAATGAATCTAATACCACGTTGTTCCATACTTTCCAGGGTGACCTTTAAATTTTTATTAGTTATTGGAAGTTCTTCAACTTCAACTGCTGCAGATCTATAATTAAGAGGCCCCAAAAGAGTATATCTCTCTCTATATTCAGCAACTGTAACAGGTGCCTTTGACTTTAAAACTGAATAAATCCCCCCCACACGATTAGCAACTTCAGTGGCTGTTTCAAACAGTATTGGTGTGCTTGCATCTCTTGTCATTTCAATACAGCTAAATGAATTGAACGTGTCCGAAAAAGAAGAGGGGTCACGTTATCAATCTCCATTTATTTTTATCATTACGGCGCCCCCAGCTCGACCGTGCGCGCAACTTTGTGGGGAATGGCATTGTCTGAGTTTGGCAAGCTGCTCAGCGCATTCGGAGCGTGTGAGCTCCCTCCCAAACAGTATGGAATGTCGACATGCATGTGATTTGATCGCTTCTATTAATATCATGGGAATATATGGAACATATGCCACCCACCAAAATACTTCACATTTCTTAATCTTTTTTAGTTGCGGACTTATACTCCGTTTTTTCCTTTCTATTAAATTATGCAAATATTCACTGATGCCGCTTGTAATAACTCCTAATGATTTACTGTGTAATAGTAAAGGCAAATGTGTAATAAATTGGAAATCTTCACTGAATTGGAAACCCCAGACAGCCAAATCTTCTTGATAAATCTCTAATAACTCTCTTTCATATTCAATGAATTCAACTTCAAGTACAGTTCCTAATTTAGCGACTCCTTCATTCTCCTCGAGTGGTAAAATACATGCCTCATAAATGGTTTTCTCATATAATTTTTCAACATTTACTCTTTCATCCACTGCATGTTGGTCAAGTGCTAAAATGTTGTTTTTATATTTAACAATAATAAATTTATTATCAGCTTGGCCAATTACTTCCATTTCACTATATGCCTTCCGGTCTAATTTAATTTCCTCCATATCGTTAAAATATTTAGAATGGGTTTGCTTTTTCACTGGTGATGTTTTATGACATTGCTGGCATTGCTCATGTTTATCCAATTCCCTATTGAATCTATCAACATTTAAAACTTTATGGTTGATATCATTAATTTCATTATCGGTGACACTGATTAAATCAAACCTCTTAAAAGTTGATAACCTCATGCTAGATTTCAATAGGGGGGCTAAAGACTCAGTTTTCAGTTTCCTTTCAATAGCAATTGAACTTTCATCAATATTTCTCCTGTGAGATCTCTGTATACCAAAGAATACCTCAATAGCCTTTTCAAATAATTTAGTTAAAACCTTTATTGATTTTGTTTCATAACACACCTTTGAGGGGTCCTGAATTAAATCCGATATTTCAATAGGTGATTCAAAGTTGCCAATAAATATAGCATTCGTAGTAAATGGTTTGCCAAACATTTTCAGTTCTCCCTGATTGCTTTTAATACCACGCTTAGTTTTATACCCCCAGCTTTCAAAACATGTTTGATATTTGTTATTAATACTATTTCGCATTTGTTTGTTAACTAATGGCCTCCCATTCAAAAACAAAAATTGGTATTGTTTACTTTGACTAATTGAAAATCCAATTGCAACATGAAGTTTATATTCCTTAAATTGAACTTTGCATATTTCATAATCTTGAAAAATGTCACCATACAAATTCCTTAATAAGTTCATTTGCTTCTGAAGTTTATTCTTATCATTTGAATATTTTATCCCGTCATAATTGATTGTTTTATTTGTTGCACCATTGGTCTTTATTTCCGTAATTTTGATCTTTAATTTTATATCCAAATGATTAATTAAGGACCTCATAATCATTTGTTTAATATCATTCACTATTTTAAACATTCCCATTTGTATTTCCTCTATAATGATACCTTTCCTAACAGTGACATTATCAAAGACACCGTTAATTTTAACAATAGTGCCCACATCAATTACATCAAAATGTTTTCTAATCCCCCCCACTCTTTCACTACCAACAAAACAAACTTCAAAGCCAGCATTATAATCTCTAGTCTTTGAAGTGATTACACTTTTACTTGACATTTTGAATATTGAATTCAATGATTCCCCCCTAAATCCATGAGTTTTCACATCAACCAAATTTTCAACCATTTTAGATGTAAACCATCTCTCCCCAATAACTTTTAATCCTTCAATATCGATTCCATGACCATTATCAGTGCAAATTACATTAAGTTGACGCGTCTTGAAATCCACTTGAAGAATAATGCTGATCTCTGAAGCTTCAGAGTCCACGCTATTTTCCAAAAGCTCTTTTATCACAGAAACAACCCCATTAATTGTCACCTCACTTTTAAGCAACTGTTGAACATTACTATCCAATTTAGTAATGAACATATCCAATTTCAGCTGCTTACGTAATCTTGCATTAATATAAAACCCTCATCCTTAAGGGTGAAAAAGTTTTCAACTTGACATTACTTTCTTCTTTATCCCTTGAATTTATGATTTATCTACTATACAATTAGATCTTAGATCAATACTTTTTTTATAAAATTTTGTTGATTCTGTTATCAGCTTTTTGTTAATTGTAGAGAGGATGAATCTTTTTACAGTTTAATTCATCACATCAATCATTTTTTAGTTGGGAGTTTGGTTTGGATCTGCACAACATCCTAACATCCTTGAATAAACGTACCTGGCGTTTTGCTCTGGTATACCTTTCTTGGCAGGCGTTTCCATTTAACTAAAAGATGTGTGATGAATCTGGGATTGTTAAAAGACCATTTTTTCATATTGCAGTTGGAAAAGCTGGGGGTCATATCTGAATTTTTTAAAAGTACTAGGTTGAATTGACTGATAATGGATATTTTATAAATTTGAGTGAAAGAACAAACCATTGTGCATCATAGTACATCAATTATTATATCCGTTCTGTTCGGTCGAATTGGTGTCTCCAAGAACACAAACATTTTTTTTATTATAAAAAAGCAGTAATTTCCTTAAAAAGTAATTTTATTATTAAGTTACACAAAGATTATAATTAACCCATTAAAAAAAAATCAAAATAATGAAGAGAATAGTAGAAATGTAGAAAAGTTTCATTGTTTTTTTTGTGGTTTTTTGTCTTATGGTCTTTTAAGATAACATATTCAATCTTGTTTAATTAGAATCAAGATTTTCCTTACTTGTTGATCTTAATGAACCATCAGCTTGATATAGGGGATGGTTTTCCTTTCGATATGACATGCCATCATCATTAGGATCTTCATAATCGTCATCATTTTCTAAATCGTCAAAATCATCATCTTCCACTACATCGTTATGAATTAATGGATCATCTAATCCACCAGCACTCATTTCATGATATGGATGTCCACCGATTTCAGAATCAACAACATCTGAATGTGAACTCCATCCAATTTCATCACTAGTTTCATCTTCTTCATTATGTAATGCAAATTTATCGGAATCATTATGATTGAATTGATCATTTGGTGAATCTTCATCACTATCAAAATAGGGGTCATTATCATGTTCATCGTGATTTTCATTTCCTATAACTTCCTCTTCATTAATATCCTCATCATCATCTTCTTCTTCCTCTTCTTCATATGAACCATAATACTTTTGGAAAAGTTCCATATCATGTTCATTCATTTGTTTACCATCGCTACCAAGGACTGAATTATATTTATTTCTAATATCCACCAATGTATCCCCCACATAATGTGCCCAATTTTCTTGTTCAATAGCATTATCAATAATATATGATTTTTCTGTAGTATGATGAATATTTAAAGAAGTAAATTTAACAACTTCTTCAGCAATTAATGTTAGATGACCCATATAACCTAATCTTAATCCATTCTCTTCTTCATAATTCAAACAATCATTATGACCATTGATTATTAAATCAGTAATATAACATCTATCAAATAAATCAATTGCTAAAAATTTATTAAATCCAATATCCATTTGTGCATTAAGAATTTGTTGAACTATATCGAAAACAACATTATGTAAAAAGTTATTCCATGGGAATTTGAAAAACATTTTAAGAATTGAAACAATTATTTTATTATCAAATAAAGCCATCTTTAATAAATCTCCAACAACTGGATTTTTTCTTAATGATTGTTCATCTTGAGGTGGTAATTCTTCATCTTCACCCTCCTCTTGTTGCTCCCTATCAGGTCTATTAAGATCCAATTTTTCAATTTCTCTAATTATATCTTCATCATCAATAGATGCAGTTTCTAATGAATTCATTAATTCCTTATGCTTTTGAACTAATACTTCCCTAACATGATCCCTTTCTTGAACAATTGCTTCTCCCCTCCTTTCATTTAAAAGAGACATATTAGAACAATGAATTAATTCTGCAACTAATTCACAAATTTTAAATCGTTCAAATCCAAGTGGTTCAATTGTACCAAATGGAGTTTCTAAAGTCCTATTAACATTCTTTTCCAACATTTTTGCAAATTCAGGTATAGCCTCTGAAAATATCCTCACTAAGGTACCTAAATAGATTGGATCCTTTGGTGATGGTGGATGAGATTCTAATGAAACATAAACAACAGGAACGGGATCATAATCTGAATTATTTTTACGAATAATCTCAATAACGATACCAACACCATTACTTAAACCTGTTCCGCCCTGAAGCATATTATCAAGTAATTTTCTAACTATGGGTTCACCAACTAATTCCCTACTAAGTTCATTGGGTCCTATAGTAGTATTTTCTGCGTTATTTGCGGAAATTGTAATGAATGCCTTCAAAAAGTCACTAGCAGCACTTTGAATTGATGATGGTACATCAACGGCTAAAAAGGAAATTAATGATGATATAAGATTTTGTTCCTTTAATACTTCAATAACCCCAGTAGAACTGTCTGGTTTATCAGTTGAAATGACCTTTAACATAAAATCCATTAATGGAGGTGTTTCAATATGACGAACAAATCTCTCCACTAAATTAGGTTCTGTTAAAATGAATTGAACCATTTCTGGTGTTTTCATATCTAATAAATGTTCATTAATTTTCATGAAATAAGTTGCGGACAATATTGGTAATGGTGCAGGATTATCTAATATACTCCATAATTTTTGAAGTAGTGGGGTACTTTCCATGAAGGCATCTGTAATAGACCAAACATCAACAGAAAGAATTTCAGCGGCAACTTGAGCCCTTCTTGTATGTATTTCTGTTTCTGTTTCAATTTCTTCATGGTTTTCTTCATCTTCTTCGTCAACACCTAATGAATTTTTTGACTCCGAACTATCAACAGATGAATTGTCATCGTTATTGTCATCGTCATTATTATCATTTTCATCATCATTTTCATTAACTTGATCTTTTTCAACATAATCCTCATCCTTGGAATCCACGTTATCTTCATTATCATCATGTTGGTGGTCATCATTATCAATCCCATTAATAATATCCTGTTCATTAGTCTTTTGTAAATTTTGTTCAATTTCCCTTCTTTGATATTCATCATCTTCAACCACAAAGTCAACAAGACTCTTAAGTATTTCAGGTTGTCTCAAATATTCTGTTAATTTGACATTAGATGCTAGTAATTCAGGAATAGTATCACGTTCATCTAAAAGTTCCTCAAGGGAAATGTCATCCTTGTCAAGAATAGTGGAGACCCTTGAACCATAATTATTTGTAAATCTCCAAAACCCAGACATTTTACTTGTTTATTAACCAGTCAAATGTGGTACTTGTTTTTTAAATTGATAACAAATAAAACCCCAATTGCTTTAGCTGAAAGTTCGTAAAACGGATGTTGTCGAAAAAAAAAGTGAATTTCGAGTCTTTGTCTTCCATATCCTCAAAAAGTCACGTGACATACTTTGACACTTTGACACATTTCATTATTACATACATACAATAAACACAAGGTTATCTATTTATTTAACAGTGGTACTTCATAATTTTTTCTTTCTCTTACTGGTGCTCAAAATCAAGACAAATGAAATGAAAAGAACAAAGAAACACATGTTACAAATTATCATGCTCATGAAGTATAATGGAAAATTCTAATAAATAATACAATATAAGTTTATAAAAGAGATTCTCAATTTTGAAATTGATCAAGCCATCCAAGATATCGTTCTATAACTGAAAATATAGAGTCCTTTGAAATAAATTCCGTTTTAGTTTTGATAACGTCAGTGTCAAATATTTCATTGTCCTTTAATAAACGTAAAACTTGTAAACAAATCAATGGGAACTCACCATAGTATTTGAAATTCCAACTAATTGTTTTCAAACATAGCTCTAACACAAAGTCATCATCCAATTTATAGTGAATTTCATCACCATTAACTAAATGTAATTCTTTAAATGTTTCGTTTCTTAGATTGAAATTCAAATAATAATTCAATAATCTTTGTGCGGCAAAGATGCTAAATCGTTTATTTAATGCCTCTATGTAAGGATGAACACCCTCTCTATAATAATGTGCTTTAAAATATTCATCACCAATTAATTCCCATTGAAGTGGTTGTAAATTCAATTCTTTTTTATTAACTTTACTGGCTTCCATTTCATTTTTCCAAATAAGAACTCGTTTCAAATTAGAGTAAAAGATAATAAATAATGAATCTAACCATTTTTCACTTAATCTCTTTGCTTTGAAATTAATAGTAAAATCTGTTACTGCTTCTGAATTAGCTTTAACAGTTTGGCTATTCTCTCTACTTGTTTCTGCCGATGCTTCATTATATTCATCCTCCATAACAAATATATTTGCTCTTAGCTTTAATAATTCGATCCATCCGATTTGTTTTGACATGATGGCTAATAAATCATAAGCTTCTTGGAATGTAATATTTAATTTAGTTTCCTCATAAACTTGTAAATCTTCATTAAATAAACTTTGAACTTCTTCTGTGCTTGAGAATTCAACAATGTTTCCAACACCAGAAATACAACCAAAATTATCGGATGATTGCCAAACCTTTTCAATCTTGCCCTCCGATGGTTCGGGAAAATCAAACTCAGAGGGAGTTAAAGCTGGGAAAATATCCTTTTTCCTATTAACATACATTGGAGATGAATTTAAACCTAACAGGGCATTTTTGAAATCCTTTTTGAGTATGTGAACTTGAACAAGATTTTTCCATGGTGAAAATTCCGTTGGTAATGATTCAACAGCTCTCATAGCTGGTAAATAAGCTAAATCTGGTCTATTTTTTTCTATTAATAATTGAACTTGTTCAATTAACATCCATCCATCCCTTGAATTAACCGTTAAACTTTCATGCATTAATTGGATAGCCTTTGCATAATCAGTTTTCATTATTAATAATCTAACAATTAATACATCAAAGTTAAAAGATGTTGAAAGATTTTTAATTTCTGCTATGGCCAGATCATGATAATGAGTTATTGAAACCAATTTCAATAAGGCATCAACTAAAAAGTTATTAAGGTGATTCGGTTTATTAAAGATGTCCTGACACCCAACTGATCCACCTCTTGGCAAAAATGAACAAAGTAAAGAAATCGCATCTTTGGCATCCTTTGTTGATTGTAATGGATTATATTTGCACATACCAGGTAACTGTCTTCTGAGATCATCAGCAAATAATATAGATCTAATTAAACATGAAACATATGTTTCTCTCCAAAGCAGTTTATTTTTTTCATCAGTAGAATCATTTGATAAGTTAAATGCAAGTTTTCCTGTATTTGCTGGATAAAATTGAACCAGGGGTGATGTTGTTGAGGGGAAATTGCAACGAATTCTTAAATCACCCTTAGAAAAGATATTATAAGCAGAATAAGTGCCTACCTTGGGATGTTTTACAGTGGCTTCGACTTTGTCATTCAATTGAACTGTTTGTAAATACATAAATGGTTGAACAGTTGAAGACGTATCAATACCAATAACATAATGATATTCTCCAACTTCTTGCTTCAAAGATTTTTCATATTTGGTTATGTAAACTAAATCTGGTTGTCCTAATTCTTTGAATTGAGGTAAAATGTCTGTTCTATATTTAATTACTTCGCCTAGTTCCTTCTCAGTGATATTCGGTGTCGTAATTTGTGGTTTGTTTTTGGATGAGGGGGTCCCAATTTGAGCTTGTGAAGGTTTTAATGACAAAAAGGAATTGACACCGGCATTTGAAGGTCTTGAAGAAGACTCCACTGTGGAACTAGTCATTTCAGATCAATTGTTGGCTGACACTCTTTTATGGCTTTAAAATATCTCAAAATTGCTATGGTGTACGTCGCTAAAGCTGACAATATAAAAATGCTTACGTAATAGCCTCCTAAGAAGGTGGTGTAAAATAAAAGATCAAATATGAGATTGTAAAAGGGCCTTTGTCATGATAAAATTATATAATAGAAGCTAATATGTTTATCTAAAGTGGTGGCTTATTAGCTTCTAATTTGTTTGTGACTTGTATTCTTCTCTGCGAATATCACATGATTACTGTTACCAACTCATGCACAGAAAAATTCTTTGCATTTGAAGGATAGTAGATAATATTTATATTTCACCATTCATATTAGCGGATAAAATAATACTGGTTAGTTAGTATGGGAATATCCATTTGACATTTATCAAATGAGCTTTATTTTGCTTTTCAGCTGAAAAATCTTGTGCTCAGGGGTCCTATTCAAACTTAACTGAGAGTCGGTCTGTAACTGATAGTATATTTGAAATTATTTTATGTTTCACTATACTAGCATTTACATAACAATGTTTAAGAGGGGTTAATTCATACCAAGCTATTACTTATTAGCTTAAATCAGTAAATGAAAAACAAAAATATGCCGCAACATGCATTTTGAGGTTGAGATGCACGCTTATTTCACCAATCAGAAAATACTGACTTATTTGGTACAGTTATTGTCATAAAACATTTAGCTACTGCCTTCTCTCTGTCTATGCTCTCAATTTAAGGTGTCAATCCCCAATGTTCACTTTTTTCACTTTTTCTCTTTACTCAGTTGGATTTATGTGAAGAATTATTTTAATTAATTTTCAAGAAAAATAGTTCTCCTGTATCTTGCAATGGCATCGATAGCAGTTTCATCCCATAGAGGGCCGCATGAGGGACTGGAGCCCCCCCACCCTCCCTTTTTTTTAAAAAAAAGGTCTTCTCCGGACTCCTTCGAATTATGACGTCAAGACAATGTTTATTCCCCAGCATGCATTTTCAAGTGAAAGCCATTCAATTCCAGCAAAATCTTTATTATAATCTAATTAGGAAGTGAATAGTGACCAAAAGTAAAGTCCACTAAATATCGCTATAACACTAAGATGCTTCGTTGAAATACGTTAGTATACAATGACGTCAGTGAAATCCCATGCTCTTTTTTTGATATTTTTTTCTTCGGCATCACATTCCTAATTCAACGTCTGTTAAAATAATCATGTCACTTTGCGGGGATATGCCAAAGTAGGGCTATAAAACAACGTAAGTCCTCTTTCCCCGCTTTATCATTTTTTCCCCTTTGACTATTGATGCTTGAGAAAACATTGTTTAAATACGGCATCTTTTGACATATTTCAACATTAGACGGCATTTTTTTTCTTTGCAATTAAATATAAGATATTTCTTTTCAACCAAATATGAATTTGAAGAATTGGTTCACTTCTTCAACAAACGAAGTTGAGGAAAATAGTTCTATTTCTTATAATGAAAAGGCATTTACATCCTCAGCTGAGTACAAATTTAATGATAGTTCCTCAGCGTCCGAATCAGTCAATTTTGAAAAGGATCCCCTCCAATCTTTGAATATTACCCATAGAAATTTGAAACCAAGACATATTGATCTTATTGCTGTTGGTGGGTCTATTGGAACAGGACTTTTTGTTACTATTGGTCAGGGTTTACTTTATGGAGGACCCGGTAATTTGTTAATAGCTTTTACTATAAATGCATTTGTTGTTTATATTACTTGCCTCACTGCAGGTGAATTTATCTGTTATTTGCCAGTAGATTCGCCGTTTATCACTCATGCTGGTAGATTTGTAGATTCAGCTTTTGAATTTTGCTGTGGATTAAATTTTTACTTGATGATTTCACTTTATATTCCCTTTGAAATTACTTCTGTTAATTCTATGATTCACTTTTGGAGAGATGATTATTCACCTGCTGCTGCTATTGGACCACAAATTGCAATTTATTTACTTTTGAATATATTTACCGTTGGATGGTTTGGTGAATCTGAATTTTATTTAGCTATTGGTAAAATGATTTTATCTATTGGGTTGATTTTTTTCACATTTGTTACAATGGTTGGTGGTAATCCACAACATCATGCTTATGGGTTTACCAATTTTAAGGGAATTCATAATGCATTTCCTGAATATTTAGGCTCTGGTGCATCTGCATTTTGGGCTGCTTACATGAAAGCAGTGTTTACAGAAGTTGCACCAGAGTATCTTGGAATGGTTGCTGGTGAAGCTGCTAATCCAAGAAAGACAATGCCAAAGGCTTTCAAAACAATTATTTACAGATTAGCCTTTTTTTATATCCTAGGTGCTTTTTCAGTTGGTATTATTCTAAACAGACAAGATCCAACTTTAGTTAAAGCAGTTGCTCAGGGTGCTCCCGGTGCCAATGTTTCACCTTATGTTATTGCCATGAGAAATATGACAATCAAAGTTCTTCCAGATATTGTTAATGTTCTTTGTGTGACAGCATCATTTTCAGCGGGTAATTCTTATGTTTATTGCTCCTCTAGGGCACTGTATGCATTGGCTAAGAGGGGGTTGGCTCCAAAGATCTTTAGTAAATGTTTAAAGAATGGTGTTCCTGTTTATGCACTATTATTAGCAATTGGTTGGGCATGTTTGGCTTTCTTACAATTGGGAGACTCAGCATCAGTTGCTTTGAGTTGGATGATCAATTTATGCACTGGTGGTCAAGTTTTGAATTATGTTTTTATGATGGTTACCTATTTGCATTTTTACAGAGCATGTAAAGTTCAAAATGTGGACAGGTCGGCAATGCCATTACAAACTTGGATTACCAAGTTGCAACCATATCCAGCAATTTTTGCACTTGTTTGTGAAGGTCTTGTTGTTATGTTTCTTGGCTATCAATCATTTTTGCCAACTTTTGACGTTAATTCATTTTTATATTATTATTTGATGGTTTTTATTGCAGTGGCATCATTCACATTGTACAAATTAGTTTTTAGGACAAAGTATGTGAAACCAGAAGATGCAGATTTATTTACGGGACTTGCAGAGATTGATGAATATGAAAAGGAGTACTTTGCCAATAAAGATGACAAAGAAATAGATATTTCAATATGGGGTAAAATTAAAAGATGGTGTTGGTGGGATGAATAAATAAAATTACTGTTATTATTGGTTTTGCTATTAGCCTATTTTGGAGGTTTGTGTTTGTTTTTTTAGAATTTATATACCAGCTATTTGTATCATGAGCATTTTTTAGAGAAATTTAAGTATGAAGAGAAAAAAAAATGGCGAATTTTCTTTTTGTCAGTGATTGAATCCAATTTCTTGCTAAATTTAACAACAACCCAACCAGAGAATGTCTGTGGATTTCAATACCCTTGCACAACAATTTTGCGACTTTTACTATCAACAATTTGATTCAGACAGAGCCCAATTGGGTAACCTTTACAGAGATCATTCTATGTTAACCTTTGAGTCCGCTCAATTACAAGGTGCCCGTGATATCATTGAAAAGTTAACTTCTTTGCCTTTCCAAAAGGTTGCTCACAGAATCTCTACTTTAGATGCTCAACCAGCTTCTGAAAATGGTGATGTTTTAGTCATGGTTACTGGTGAATTACTTATTGATGAAGAACAAAATTCCCAAAGATACTCTCAAGTTTTCCACTTGATCCCAGAAAATGGATCCTATTACGTTCTTAATGACATTTTCAGATTAAACTATGCTTGAGTTTTGTTTGTATAACTATTTACTACTCTCTCCATTTTTCCTGTTATTAAATTTAATAGTCTTTTAATCTTTCAAACTTCCCTCACCTTTTTTAACGTAAACATAACATCACATTGTATATTATGAATTTAGATCAAGATCAGGTTCAAGTAAGTTGCATCTTACTCTTTTCTCAATCCACAACATTGCTTTGCATACTAACTAATAATGAAAGGAAACAATGCCCTCTATCCCCTCTCATCGTCCTAGACGAGACCAAGAGATTGACCAACCTTCTCTCCCAACGTCAAGACCAACAAAGAAGACCAGTGAGGAGCTGCTATCACCAGCTTTACCAGCCAAGAGACCAGTCAAATCAAAAAGTAGTACAGATGACGTGGAAACAGTTCCAATTGTTCCAAAGACCAGGCCTAAAATGACGCGTACGAATGATTCAGAGATGATTGAGACTGATAATATTAACGAAATAACAAGAATACCTAAAGTTGACCCAAAGAAATCATTAGATGATTTAGATTTGCTGGAATTAGAACTTCAAAGGGAGATTGAACAAAATGATGGTAACAATAGTCAAGAAGATTCTACAATTGAAGATGAAATTGAGGTTAAACAAGGAAACATTGGTGAGGTTAGTGTTGAGGAATTGAATTCAGTTACTGAAGATGAACTTACTTTTGAATCAAGCCAAGAACCAATCGTTGATTCTAAGCAAGACATCCACCCAATTTCGGATATAGAAGCTGAAAATGAAGTTCAAACATCTAAAATTGATGATAGTTCTAGAAGTCGTCTAGAGAATGAAACTGAAATTGAATATAAAGAAATCCAAAAGACAACAAACGAACTTGATGTTGGAACTGAAACTCAAGGGCATGTTGAGGTTGAAACTGAGGCTGAAGAGGCTAAAGTTGAGGTTGAGAATAAGCCTAAAGACAAAACACCTGTGCAACCAAGCATAACTGATGAATCACCTGCTTTAGACACTACTCCGAAACACTTGGTGAACCCAACTGAACTTACCGAAAAGGAAAATACTTTAATAAGTCCTGCAGCTCCTTCTGAAGAATCTAACACAACAGCGGAATATCAAACTGCACCATCATCGGCCCCAGATGAGACTTTGAAACCTATTGTTCCTAAATCTAGACCACACGTGTCACATTCTACCACAAGTGATTCAGTTGAATTAGAGCAGAAACGGGGAATCTCCAAGGAGTCGAGTATAGAGTCATTGACTAATAAGAAGCCACCTCCTAAGGTCCCTAAGAAGCCGTCTTCTAAAATTGCAGCCTTCCAACAAATGCTTGAGCAGCAACAGCAACAAGATTTAGGAGTGCTGCTGAATAAACCACCACCATTAATTCCTACAAGGAGACCAACCGTTAGAAATTCAACATCACTAGATGATACTCCATCATTAAAATCTGTTAATGATAATGATAATGATAATGATAATCACTACAAATCAAAACCAGTGTCTAGAGTAAACCCTCAATTTGCCCAAAGTCTTAATGGAATGTTCGGTATGCCATTAGCAGGTATGGCTCTTGGTGGTGATCCGATTGCTGCACTGAAAGCAACAAAAGCTCAACAATCAGAAATCGATGGTGCTGATGATGAATCAAAGGAAAAGGTTAAAGATATCAGAAGAGCTAGAGCTAGGGGACCAAGAGGTAGAAAACTTCCAAGTGCGGTCAAAGAAACTGTTGAGATTAATGATGAAACCCTTGGACATACTAGGAAGATTTTAGTTCATGACCTCTGGTCATTTAATTTCAAATCTCAAACAGAAGAACCAAATGTAAAAGATATTGAAGAAGTTAAAGATTCAAATGAGGAGGAAAGTTCTTTGAAGGAATCAAATGAAGCATTGCTTCAAACTGCACTAACTAAAACTCCAACGACCGATTCGAATGAAAATAACGAAGTGGAGCAGGTTGCAGGGGATAACAATGACAATAGTAGTCATCAAAATGAATCTGTTTTTTTTGATTCTGTAGAAGACAGTGATTCGTCCGATTTACCGGAAGAGAATCAAAAAGATGAAGAACCACTTGCTAGCACTTCTGAAAATGTGAGTCCCAGTTTTGGAACAATAACTTCAATGACAACCACTAGTGATGACTCAATTATTAGCACAACTACTGAAAGTGAGGTTTTGGGTACAGCTGATGGGTCTGTTCTTTCTGAATCTGAAAATTCAACATAAAAAAGGAACTTATTTTACAGGAAAATAAATATCAACCGAACTTCAAAAATAACCATTGAGTTATTTTGTTTGAAGTTTTGACACTAGTGCTATTTTTTAAAATATTTATTGCTGCTGTTGGTGTATAATTTCAGTATTAGCATCTTATATTTATCTTATTTTGTATACAAAAAAAAAAAAGAAAGCGCATATTCGAATGAGCACCTTTTCTTGATCCAAAAAATTTTTAAATCTAAGAAGAAAACTGTCTTTTAATAAAGCTAAAGAAAGACTGTTAATGTTGAGGACTGTGACTAGACAAAACTGTGTCACTTCGCTGAGGGGAATACGGCTTTATAGCTTGGCTCAAGAGTCCCCCCCAACCCAGCAAGAATTAAATGCAAAAACACTAGATGCAATTGAAAATATTATAGCACAAGAGGAAGATACTGATGTTCCACTAACAAAACCTTTGTTTACTCATAAATTTATTCAAAAGAAAGTGCCAAAATACATTCCATTAAATGAATACTCTGATGACCCACAAAAGACTGTTCCACAGTTACAGCATGGATTGAAAAGGACACTTTTTTCACCTGGAGTTCATTATCAAAATGATCCTAGAACTGGGTATAGCAATTTTGATTCTCATTTGGCAAATATCCCACATATTGATAACTTGAAAATGGACAAGATAGGTTCATTCACTCCTTCAAATAGAGATGATAGACTTTTAAATATCACAAAATCATTTAATAAGAAGGAAAAGAAAGTGAAATTCATTTCTTCAACATCTTCAATGACGGGTCTTTTAATGAAATTACATTCTGCCTTAAGTAATGGTAGGCCAATTAATACATCCTCTTTTTCAAGTGCATTCCCTCCAACATCAAGATTTTCAGCTTTTTCAATGGTGCCAACTTCTGTAGTGGTTACACCAAAGGAAAAGACGGGTATTTTTTCTGTTGATGCTGATCGATCTACAGATACTGAAATTACATTGTCTATTTTGGGTAACGCCTTAGAACTGATGCTGACTAAAACTCCATCAGAATTTAAGAAATATCTGAAATCACATAAAGAGGACCCATCCTTAGACGAATCTGCTTATCATTACGCTAAAATTGGAGGATTTTTAATCAGATCTCAATTGGATGCATATCACTCTACTTTACCTGGCAAGGGGACCTTTGATATTAAAACCAGAGCCGTCTGCGCTATTAGAATGGATATTGCTCATACTAACCATTATCCAACAAATTATGAAATCTATAAAACCACCGGTTTAATGGAAAGTTTTGAAAGGGAGCTTTTTGATGCAGCTAGAATTGTTATGTTCAAGTATTCCTTGCAAGCCAGATTGGGGAATATGGATGGTATTTTTATTGCATATCATAACATGAAGAAGTTATTAGGTTATCAATATATGCCATTACCAGCAATTGATGATTTCTTTTATGGTCCCTTACAACGTTCAAGATACATGGATAAACTTTTCCAAAAGCCAATTGATGAATCAGATACTAGTGATGTCGATGTTTTTAATCAAAACGTTCTTGAAGAAATCATTAATGATGTTGGTAATAATTATCAGACAAAGAGAGAAGTTTTATCTTCTAAGGTGGCTGATTATGAATTAAGAACGTCTATGGGTGTTTTGACCAAAATTATGCAACAAATTACGAATGATACCCGTGGCAGGCCATATAGAATGATTGTTAAGAAACAAAGATACGAACCAAAGGTAGTTCGTGATGAGGGAGATGCTGCAAAGGAACCAACTGAAGAGAAAAAGTGCCCTAAACCATATAAGCCTGTGGAACTTATTTTTGTTGTCAACACGTTAGAAGATTATCAACTGGAAAGAATGCAAATGCTAGTGAACGAAAGATACGAAGATGCATTAAAGGACCTTAAGGAAATGACAACAATGGATAAAATCAAATTTCTTGCTAAAAATAGGCCAAATGATAAGACTGAATTTTATAAACTCAATAAAAGTATTTTGAAATCAAGTGTTAAAAAGGATGGATTCTTTGTATATCAAGTTAAATTTAATCATTATTTCAATGAAGAATTATGTGAAGATTATCATCCGTTCCCTGATATTCAATTTATGGAACCAGATTCGGATTACACTTGGGACGTTGAAATAGAGGTTAATAGAATCACCTCACCTACGGAGAAGCAGAAGATATTTGAAACTTATTTTAGAGAAATTTCCAATTCTGCATTTAGACAAACAGATAACGATCTTGATGTCTATAGTAATAATGGAGGTATCATTTTAGACCCCAACTCTAGTGAACTACAAAATATTATGAGAGCACATAGTGTAAAGGCACAAAAGAGAAGTTTGTTTGAAAAGGCATTGAAAACCTAAATAGAAGTACCTTGTATATAAAGATTACCATTACACATCAATTAAGAAATTTGTATAATATGTATTATTTACTGTAAGTAAGAAGAAACATAAATTAAACTAATAAGCACAGTAATAGAAATTACAAAATATAATTTATACAACGTTTAAACTAAATGGAACTCCACCTAAACAATAATTAAGAATTTACCTTTAACAACGAAATTTGGACTATCCCAAAGATCAGAATCAGAATTTAATACCTGAGATTCATTATAGGATGATTTATCAGAATTTTCCTCATTCTTTGGTAAAATTTTAATCTTTGACTCAATACCAGGTTCATCAGCTTCGTCAATTTTGGTAACCACCGCTCTTTTCAGATCTTCTAATGTAATGTTACTTTCAGTATTAAGAATGAAAATATCCTCCTTGTAATAAAACTTTAATTTCAGTTTTGTTGAATTATTGGAAGCTGCAGGCGATTCTGTAGCGGAAGATTGTAACAATGAAGCTGAGGATTTAGAAGATGGGCGGTATGAATCAGTAGCTGAATTCATACCGCTGAGATTGAGTTCACTCATTTTAGTAGAAATCATACTAGAACGCTTTGGTTCATACTGAGAGAGTCTATCCTGACGAGATTGTGAGTATCTATCATTTATTGGTTGCTGATATTGATGAGAAACATTTGATGATAATGATTGCTGTTGGTCTGCATTTATAATCTTTAATGCTGGAGCTGGTCTAACTGAATTAGCTGATTTAACAGGAACATTATCACTTGAAACTTGATCACCCTCTAATTCATCAAAAAATGACGTTACTAATGTAGATTTGGAAATGTAGTCAGGTAACTTCAATAATAATTCAAGATATTCATTCAAATCAATCATTCTCTTATGAGTTAAACTTTCATTAACATCAATCACCGGGCCTGGAATATATGGTAAGACACGGTCCTTTCTATCTTTACCATCAAACTTCCCACCCTCCCGTGGCCAAGCTGATAAAAGCTTTTGATGATAATTGAAAAAGTCCTCATAATATCGACATAAAGATTTTGTCACACCATTAGACATTGTAACATTCACCAAAAACCAAAATTTATTGTTAGTACTTGCAAAAGATTCAATGTTAGCATTTAAAGCATAAATTTGAGAAATTTCAAAGATATCGGAATTTGAAGTTGACACTGATAGCCTTCCGTATTGGAATGGAGTCCCCTTTGAAAATGAGCTTCTTGATGATGACTTCCTGGCACCTTCTCCAACGGGTCTAACACTTGCCTTGTGTTTATTTTTAATAGCTTTCCATTGATCAATGGTTGGTAAACCTTCTTTAATAATGACGTCACGAGGTTGTTCCTTATAAGGTATCTTAGTAAGGGTATCGATTAGTTGAACATAAGACACTGGAACAAGCCCCACCTCACCAATTTTATCAACAAACTTTGCAATATACCATTCATAATCATGATGTGCACAAATTATTATCTTTTCACCTGTTTGAACACTCAATTCATCAGATCTCTCTGCACGGAAATCATACAGCACAACACCAAATAATGTTGCTACATGAGCCACAGGGACAATAGGTATGGTATGTGGATGAGTTCCTGAAGACACTGAATTGATTCTTTGTTGAACAACAGGACTAACGACGCTATTATTAGATGACACTCTATCATTTGAACCACTCCCTCTTTGATGAGTCTTTTCAAATGTTTTAAACAGTGATGCTGGCGCACGTCCTTTATGACCCTTTGTTGGATCATATATTTCAATATAGCCATCTGGAGAAGGGTTGCTATTAATGACATAAAAGAAATCACCCTGACTGAAAGAAATTTCACCTGGTCTCCTTGCAGAATAACTACCCACAGCTTGTGCCACTTCTGATGGTGCATCCAGGGGGTTTGTTGGATTGAAATTGTGGAATGAACTACCTGAAGATGTTTTGGATTTCTCCCTAGAGTTTCTATCTCTAGCCTTTTTAAATAATGATGTCATAATTTATTAGAGGTTTATAGTTATCCTAATATGATATATTGATTGTATAAAATAATTAAAATGAATTAAAATAATTGGCGATGCTGCTTATGGGTATTAGTTTCTTTCTTGCAAGTATCTAGTCAAGGAAACACACACGTAAAAGCTGTGCTATATTTTTTTTTTTCCAAACTTAGCCATTTTGGTCGCGAGGGTTGGAAATGGAGATGCTCAGCAACAATCCACCAACTTGAATGTTGCTTCACTTTACTTTTATAAATATCTTTGTAGCTTTATTATCACATTTTAACGTTCTTATTACTGTTTAATTGTCTAAATTTTCAAATTATCAAAGTAAAAGAGAAGGTGGTTGAGATTTTCCTTTTAATAACAGTCAACAAAAGAGCACGCTTAATCGATTGCCACAATCGTTCCATAGGTATATAGCTTTATTAAAAAGCAGTAACTCTTTTCAATTCACTGATCCTCCACAAAATTTCCTTAAATTCACCTTCTTGATATTTATATTCACGATAAATATCTCTTGCCTGCTTGGTATCAATAACTTCCTTTTTATCACCATTATTACTCACATTAGGCCCAAATATCAAATAATCATAAAGAACAAGAATCTTCAGAAGTTCTAACTCATCATTTGGTAAGCTATTTAACTCCAAGGTTTTTCCTTCTCTCATCTTAGTCAATAATAAAACCATTTCTAAATCAAGCTCAGAAGTTGCCGCTTCCAATTGACGATCATTATCATTAGATTTATCATTCACCTCTTCTTTCTCATTCTTTTGCTGAGAAATCTCATTTTTAAGGTCATCCATTGAAAATGAACTCAAATCTTCATTATTGTTACATTTTTGTTCTTTTTCATAATTGAGACCAATGGCGCCACCTGGATGACGAGTACCAAATATAGACTTTCGAATATTAATATCACCAGTATTTAATTCACTTAATGCAATAGAAACAGCATCTAAGAGAGACAAACAAAGAGTAGTGGAAATAGTTGGCGCACTTAGTCCATAAAGATTCACTTCACTCAAATGTGATGGTAATTCTGCATAAAGAACAGATGAAATTCTGGGATTTTGAGACAATGCACTTAATCTTGTACATGTCATTAATATCACAGGTGTTGTAATAGGAATATAATTTAACATTAGTGCTAACTCAGGTGAATTACCAGATGCTGAAATTATGATAAGACAATCATTATGATCCTCTCTAATCATACCCAAATCTCCATGTAACGCCTCCGAGGGGTGTAAAGATGCTGAATGAAGTCCAAGGGAGTTCAAAGTTGCCACAATTTTAGCAGCTATTTTAAAGGATTTACCCATACCGGAGATAACTATTTTGCCACCCCTGGTAAGAGAATGATTCAGAGTGATCAAGGATGTCTTTAGCTGGTTAATTGACCATTCTGAATTTCTATATTGAACAGCCAAATGATTGATAGCCCTAGTTTGATTAGATAGAATATTATCAACGCATTTCAGAGCTGCATTTAAAGAAGAATCGGGAAATTTCATTTGATCATTGAATTCCACTGAAAACATAGAGGAGCCCCTTGATAAGTTTATAGATGAAGGATATGAAGTAATCGATGAATTTTGCATTATCTAATATGTATTTCTAAACAAATTACTATCAGTAAGGAGGAGTTTAATTAAGATTTAGCACTTCAAAAAAAAAATGTCAAGTGTGGCTCACACAGCCCTTCATTCACCGTTTAAATTATGCATTTTATTCATTGGTCTAAACTAAATCACCACACATCTTCCTTATAACGTCCCATTGACTTCATATATTTCAATTTGGAGTCGCCCTCCTTTAATTGGCCATTTTCTCCACCTAATATTTCAACCAGAGCATGATTCACTCCGTGACACATACCCTTAGCATCTCCGCACACATAAATATAACCCCTTTGCTCTAACAACAGAGATGAAACTAATTCTCGGTTTTCTAATATAACATCTTGTACATATTTCTTATTTTTCTTATCTCTTGGTTGAGAAATTGCATATTTAATATCTAATTTGTTATCATTTATCAGATCTTTAATGTCATCATTAATTAATAATGAATGATCCATTGTTCGTAATCCATATACCAGATGTACCCTGTTTATCTTTTGAACCCTTTTATTCAAATCTTGAAGAAACCCAAGTAATGGGGCAATACCAGTTCCAGCCCCTATCAAAATGATTGGCTTTGATAAATCTATAGGCAATTTGAATTTTGATTTTCTAATAAATATAGGAACCTTATTCGAAATACTACCTAATGCAATTTTTTCTATCCAACAACTTAAAACACCCTCAAAATTGGGTTCTTTAATTAATTTAACAATAATCTCACATGAATTTGGTGATAAGAGATTACTTGATGCAATAGAAAAGTATCTTGGTTTTATTTTGCCAAAATTTTCAATAATGAAAGGAAGGGGGATTATAGTAGCAGTCAATTCAAACCTTTTTATGAATTTAAGGAATGTCAGTTTTGGTTTAGTGATCAATTCAACAAATTTCTCCCTGTTTGAAACAAGAGAAAGTATTTCTTGTTGATCTTCCACATTAATAAATTTGATCAACTCACTAATTAATCTTCTGCTTAAAGCACCATTAATTTCAACATATTTTTTAAATAATTCCCTATAAGTAACAACTTGGGGAAACCAAACAATATTCATCCTGTTAATGGGTGTAATTTGAATGGGTTGATCCCATTGTTCCTTTTCAATATCTAAGTAAGTAAGTAATTCACAAACATCAGTCTCTGAATTTTCAGGTAAGATCCCAATATGGTCACCCGTACTATATTTCATTTTTGAATCACCCAATGAAATACAAGTTTTTAAACAATTGTTCAAAATTTCTGTCTTTGACAAATCAATACTTGAACAAAATGGATTTGTCTCGTGGAATGGAGGTCTTGGTTTCAAATCAGATCTTTTAGTGGCATTTCTAATAAAGTAACTAGGTTTATAATCGTTTTGTTCAACTATTTCCCAATCATTACCCAGATATTGCTGCAGTGTAGACAAGTAATCAAAAAGCCATTCATCATAAACATCATCAATGACATCTTTACTTTCATCACTAAACCCCATATCACCGATTCGACTTCCACCAAGTCTCTTTAATTCTGTATCTAATTTTAATGACATGGCTTGGTATATATCGTATTGAGAATTACCACATCCAAACAAAGAGTAATATATTTTCAATGAATCAAATAGTTCTAGTGTTTTAAAAAATTCAATGGCATCGTCACAAGGCTCTCCCTCTCCATAAGATGAAATGAAGAATACGTTTAAAATGGTGCTTTTAAGATCATTGACTTTGGATTCATCTATCAAACTTGCTACCGAACTCAATTCTACTTGACATTCATCGCCATTTAATTTCAAGTTCTTTAGCAAGTAAGCAGCAAAAAGAGAAGCTAAATGTTCCGAAGTCCCCGATTGAGATGAATACCACACATTTATTTGATTCGACATTAATAAAGAAGGGTCCTAAAAAAAATTTACGTTTTATTTCATAAAGTTCTGTCCATTTATAAATCCTTTGCTATTTTACTCCGATTGACATCAACTGCAAGAGCCAATGTCAATGCCAATACCAATTCCCAATTACCGCCATTAGGTCTTTTTTCAAAGTAATGATTCTTTTCGTAAATAGTAAGCCACCCCAATTTAAAATCATTAGGAGAATCATCCATTGGGTGCCTTGAATAAAGACCATCATGGGCCAAATAAAATTTCTGAATCTTTGGCTGATCTCCACCTTCGTCACCTTCTCCATCTTCTTCGTCCTCATCTTCGTCATCCTCTTCATCCTCTTGGTCTTCGGCATCACCATCTTCTTCTTCGCTATCGCTACCACCACCACTACCCTGTTTCAAAGCCAGATTAGAAAAATCAACGTTGATCTTTCCAGAACTGAATAATTTCTTTGTATTAATCCCATTTGAACCTCCCAATGACAGTCGAGAACTTTTCATAACACTCCTAGTAATTTTATTCTTCATTGCTCTATTACATGGTCTGAAAAAGGCAATTACTGGATCAAACCAATATTGGCTTCCTGAGAATTTATCATCCATGAAGTAAATTGATCCATCCTTACCCAACTTAACACCATCAATTTTACTTTTGAACAAATAATTTTTTTGATCCTTCAATTGACAAACATGGGCATTTTCACCCATTGTATAATTGTTATAGCAAGATATTGATTCCTTCAAAACTGAATCTGCTCCTTGTTTAAATATATAATCCATCTTTCTTAATGATGACAATTCATCGTTTTGAATAAATGGACCTCTTTGATATTCATTGTTGTAACAAGTGGCCTTAAACCCATTCTGACTCTTATCAACCATTATGGGAGGTGAATTGGACGATTGTTGCTTAATAGTCAATCTAAAATCTCCTGATTTGCGTAAATTGGCATCATTTGGGAAATCTAATTTAACAAAATAACTGGGTCCACTCCTCACCAATCGGTGTCTCTTATCTGGTGTGGTTGTCAAATAGAATTCTTGTGGGCCAATTCTCATAACGTGGTACTTCCAAAATGTCTGACGTTGAAGTGCCTTTTCCAGCTGATCAATTTCCAATTGTAAATTTGGTGGCCTGTTGGCATGTGTTGGGGTACCCGACGACACAGTCGTGGAGCTGGTGTCGGCAGATAATGGTGAGTCTCTAAAGGCACTGGACTTTGAAGACCTGATAGAGTTTCTCAATGACATTGAAACAATAAGAAGCACAATATTTTAAACAAGTGACATAAATATTTTTCTTGTTGTGTCTAAAGATTCGTCTATTTTGGAAATGGGCTATCCTATTGAATTAGTCAGCTTCAACCTAGAATGTCGGTAATTTATTGTTCACCATATCAGTTAGGCTATTTGTCAAAAATATACGATATTGCCCGCCTGAAAACTTAAACGATATTTACAGAATTGAAATTAAAGGTAACAAGTTCTTTGAAAAATGCTGTTTGTCTTAAAGAAAAACTTGTGGAGGCTTTTAGGTGGATACCAATATTATAGTATTTACTCTTGTTAAATCAGTCTTGAAACAACTCATAAATATACAAGGAGCTCGTAACAACTTGAAACATAACTTTACTATGATGAAAATATCAGACGTGGCATCCAAGATCACTGTAGTTATATGAAAAGAAAAGAGTAATATGACCTCAAGGATTTTTATGAGGCAAAAAGAGAAAGAATGTTCTCCAGGAATGTTCTTTGTAGAATAAGGGTCCAAGTATGGAGTGAAATTTGAAAATCTTCCATTATACTCCCTGCTTGTTACTAGTTTCATTCATCAATCTTCAAATTGTGACCTCTGATTAAACTAAAGTCCATTGAATATCCAATGACTATAAAGCAGACCAATTCTATTGTAGAATAAGTAATTAAAGCAAAGTAAAAGATTTTTCCTAAAATTCTTAAAACAGATCACTCAGGAACTAGCCATCATTCATGAAGAGGAGTAGTTACTAAATGAAAACCTCCACTGTTATCATGTCTTCTGCTTCTTAGGTAAAGCAAAAAGGTTCGAAATGACAGTACATATTTCTAATATGTCCGCTTTTTTCGTGCATGAACGACTGGAAAAGTGATAAAACTTTGAAAATTCAAGATAGTATATGGTTGTCATCATAAATAATCATCATTCCATACAAGGGGCTTCAATTTCTTTCAATTCGGACAAGGTAGAGGGGTGAAAATAAATACAGGACATCTATCTGCAAAGCCTGTAATTTTAAAAAAAATCATATTAATGCCACTTAAATTGAAGCTATTAATAGTAACCAAACCCCCCAATAGTCATCATAACAGTAAAAGTTCAAGTCAATTGGGTTGCTTTATATGAACTGTGGATGCCATAATGCTAGAGTTCCGTGTATTGGTGAAACGCTAACTATAGTAGCGGTAATATTATTGATCAGATAACCTCAAATAGCCTTAAAAACATGTGCCCTAGGATTCCAAACAATCAAGAAGATTACCTTTCTGTTCATTCTGATTCATAGTTTCTCTGCTATAAGTAGTATGTCGTCTTCAGCAGCACGAATTTTGAAGTTACACGGGCAGATCAAGTCTTATCTCTATGGGAAATTTTATCTATAGAAATTAATAGGGACATATAGGGGTATGTAAAATACTTTCCTATGTAGGATTATCTTGCCACTTTCGACATCTGGTGTTTATCAGGAACAATAAAATTTACCAAAGCCTTAAAAAGACGCAACATCATCAGACGGCATCTTCTGTACTTCCTGCACATAAAAATGTATTACATTTTAATTTTTGTCAATAAGTTTTAAGCAGATGGTATCATTTGGGATTTGAGATATTAATGCGAAAGATTGAGAGTGGTGCTAGCATTGTTTAATATCAGTTCATCTTCCGTTCCGGCCACTTTTGCCCATATATGACCAGATGTGGTACCTGCAGAGTAATGCGTCATCACAAAATATGCATCCCGCAATTTTATTCTTTTTTTATGTTTTTTTTTTTTTTTTTTATGAATTTTTTTTCACCCGACCTACAGGAAAATTGAATGTCAGCTACACGATATTTACTTCTTTTACTTTCAAACATCAATACTAAAATCGTGATGGCTATTTCCCCCAAAAAAAGAGTCCGTAGGTCTTATAACTGTGGGCCTTGTAAGAAGCACAAGATTAAATGTGATTTGGAGACTCCTTGTGGAAATTGTGTTAGATACAATAGAGAAAATGCTTGTCGTGATAGCCCCCCTAACCCACCAACAAAAGAACAAATGTTATTCAAAAAGGAGAGGAGAAAAAGGTATTTGGAGAAAAAGGCAAAGGACCTTATTGATAGACATGTTTTATCCACAAAATTAGGCAGCAATTTGCACCAGAGGCAGCCAACTTCTGACGATCTCAATAATAATGAATTCACAAACTCCGAATGCCACAAATTACCATTAGCTCCTACAAACTTGGCAGCACTAATAAATTATAGTCAGAATTATAATAAGCCGCCATTAGTTCACCCCGTAGGACCACCAGGCAACCCTTTGACCATTGAACGAACTTCGGAGATAAATTCCAACGTTGTTGGAAACAAAAATAGCCAATGCCGTTCAGTATCATTTCCTGAACCAGGGTTTAAAATACCCAAAACAATGCACCAACCCTCTTATCCACTACATTTTTTACCATTTCATTATCAATACCCTGATTTAAACGCTAATCAACATAACGGAAACACAAATATTAGTTCTTCACTTACGACCAAAACGATCACTACTCCTCACGTTTATAATTTGAACAACCATTATGATGAATTTAGTAGCAATAATATAAAAACTAATAAGGAAGCTAACAACGATTCCATAAATAATAACAATAATACCACAAATGCTACTACATTCCTCCCACAAAATGATAATAATCAAGAACATATCCAATGGAGATTTACAGATTATCGAAAAAAACCATTACCTACATATAGACCTGGCGATGTCATTTATCAAACTGAGTTCCCCTACACAACATTGACAAATACATCGTCTTCAGGGTCTTCCATAAATACTTTACTGGGGCCTATTCCACAAAATCATATATTGCATTCACATCCTTCCGCTCAATTGCATATTTTAAAGGGTAATATACAACCAGTGGGTCCAGTGTTACCGAGTATTTGTGATAATACAGTCAATTCACAACAGCATCCTACACATCACCAGCGATTCACAAATCAATCAATACAGGATAAGAGTAAGACATCGGCTGATGCACCAGCAACTCCACAGTTTTCTTCGCTACCAAATATTCATGATAATTCTTTAATAGATCCTTATTCTCAATCTTTGCCTGTACCAATATATACAATTAAGGATGGGCCAGCTGAATAGAAGGGCTTTCACATATCGATATCGGAATTATCACTGAAACTCGCGCTCGGTTGTCTGTGTCGCATGGCTGGCCACCTGCACTATTATTATTATATTGAGATTTTTTTTTTCTCTTTTATAAATATGGGAAGTAACTAATTAATCATCTGAATCATCACTATCATTATTGTCATTTCCACTCTTCTTATCTTTATCGGCTTTTATAACTTTGTATCTTTCAAATTTAAATATTCTGGCATCCCTTTCATAAGCCTCCTTATTAGTTTTGCCAATACCCGCCGTTCGCTTATGTGAATAACCCTTGAATGTGTCCCAATTTAAGTTGCCGGATCTTTGAACGCTGTAACCAATAGAATCTCTAGCCAATTTTTTGATCCTCCATGAATCGTATGGTTCACCCTCAAATACCGTGATAGTAATGATTTCTTTATCTTTAGCCTGATAATCCGTACCTGTTTTCTTTTTATTAAGATAAAGCCATTCCGCATCATCAGCTGATAATTGCGCTAACGATTGTTCCTCTTTTGATTTGTAGTCTTTTGATGTATCCCTTTGGAAAAATAAAATATCATACAATATCCTAGCACTCGTAAAGAATTCTGATAGCATTTTTTGATTCTCCTTAATATTCCTATCCATATCTTTAATACCCTTACCAATATGGGGGAAATTGAAAATTATATTATTTAAATCTAAGGAACCTAAAACTTCAATTGTTTTACCACTGCCATTACCCTGACGTTTGTTACCTCCTTGAATTCCCAAAGTTTTGCTCAATTGGGTACCATCAATTTCATGATAAACACGAACGCCAAAGCTCTTTAAAGAGGAAATGTTGGATTCAGCGGTGTCAGGATATTTCAATTTAACATCTTCAAATGAATCAAATGAAGTTGCGGTCAAATTTTCAGGTTCAATTAAATCATTTGAAATAAGACTTAATGCATATGAAAAGTCACCCTCTCCAACCAAAAGAATCCGATCTTTACGATTGAATGGGATGAAGGGTTTTGATGGTATAACCTTTTTAGGTTTTGGCTTAGCATTGAAATGAATTTGTTTATTTTCCAATTTCTTTTTTTTCAAAGCCATTGCTCTTTCATGATTTAACTGTTTAGCTAATGCATTGGCTAGTCTCCCTTTACCTCTAGCCATCACTCAACTTTAATAATACTTTATCCCTTTTTTTTTTAGCATCTAAAAAAGATTGTGTTTAAGGAAAAAAAAAAAAAAAAAAAAAAAGTTGCATTTCCCAATTCGGAACAGTTAGGTAATGAATACCTTCTCAAGATCATTAATTTGAAATTCAGCAAAGGATAGGGGGTCTTCAATCATCCATGATCCCATTTTGGATTTCGCTTTATCTAAATCAACCTCCTTGGAAAAATTAGGGTCCAAATACGCCCTATTGTTGTTATAAATGAATGCCTCATCAGATGGGTTGCTTGAACAAATACCTAGATTGGTCAAGTGATTTATATTAGAGCTCAATGCTAGCAATTTATCCAAAGAATAAATTCTTTTATTTGGTAAAAGTACTGGCTGATCAAATACCTTTGATTTAGACTGATAACTTGAGGGTATATCCTTAAATAATTCTGAAACAACTGGACAACAAACTGGACATTCATTATCTAAGTAATTTGAATGACCAGTTGCGTTATCTATGAATAAGGATGGTTTTATACATTGACACTTTTGAGTTTTCAGCGCAGAGCCCCCAATACTTAACATTGTTAATAAAGGTGAATCTAAAGGTAAACCATAAAGTTTTTTAAAATTAATCCAAAATATATCAGCCAATTGATGCCATTGAGTGGTAGTTTCAATAAGAGATAAAACTGATTTATTTAATTTGATATCTTCCTCTCCATAAACGTCAAAGGGGTCTAAAGATTGTTTATTTGTTGAAGTTTGATGAATTGATTTCAATTCCATTAACCAGGTTAATGAAGCCAATCTCTTTAATATGGGAGGGAAATTATCATCAGTTTTCATATGTAAATTAATTATATCAAAGGCAGATTGTAATTCCTTTGATTTTATTAATTCAATACACTTTTGTAATTGACATTCAAACATTAAACCATATTTGCCCATAAAGTAATCATCATCATTTTCTTCATCGCTATAGTTGGTATCCAATTGATCATCATCTAGGGATATATGATTGTATTTGGGAATTTGAGTTGATAAAAACTTATCATTTTCGATACACCAATTCATTAAAAGGTTAAGGTTTTGATTATTTTTAATTTCCGTATAGATATGTATACCCTGAGATATGACATCTATATCAATTAAATCATTCAATTGTAAATCATTGGCCATTATATTAGCAACTTCCAATTGTCCGGACCTTAAAAGATAATCAATTATCAGTAAATTACATTCAGTCTGTAAATACTTATCATCATTTGTTAAAGATTGGAATCGTTGAATTCTCATTTGTAATCTATTAATTAATTCATGATGAGATGATATTCTTGATTGAAGTCGTTTATTAAACGTTTCTTGTTGTTTAATTAACTTATCAAGAGTTGCAACATTTAAATCTGAGGAGGATAATAATTTCTTAGTTAAATGACGGGACTTGACGATAAGTTGTTGAATCTTTTTAAAGTTTTTATTAATCTTAACAATGGGTGTTTTTAATTGATTAATATTCAAAAGTAATTGATTAGAATCCATTCCAATAAATGTGTTAATAAATAGCAAAAAGGGGGGGGGGAGGTGGGGTGCCAATAGGAAAAAAAAATTATTTGATACGGATATCTGGTTGGTTTATGATGACAACATGTTTATGATAATAAATAAAATTTAAGAAATATAATAGTATAAAAAATGGAGGGTGGGAGGGGGGATGTGATATCGTTAAGTTTAAATGACCATTTAAGCCAACTTAGCTAAGATGGCATCAGTGAATTCTTCAGTAGAAGCAGAACCACCAATATCTCTAGTGACAGTCTTACCTTCCTTCAAGACTTCGTGTGTAGCCTTAGAAATTCTTTCAGCAGCTTCAGTGAGACCCAAGTGCTTCAAGAGCAAAGTAGAGGACAAGATCATTGCAGTTGGGTTAGCAACGTTTTGACCAACAATGTCCATACCAACGTGTCTACAACCTGGCTCAAAGACAGCGTAATCTCTACCGTAAGAAGCACCAGGAACGAGACCTGGACCACCAACAAGGGCAGCACCAATGTTAGACAAGATGGCACCGTACATGTTAGGGGTGACCATAACATCGAATTGTTGAGGCTTTGAAACAGCTTGCATAGAAGCGTTATCAACAATAAGGTCCTTAACACTAATATCAGGGTATTCTTCAGCACCAACAGCCTTAATGGTGTTTCTAAATAAACCATCACCTAATTTCATAATGTTGGCCTTGTGAATAGCGGTAACTTCCTTTCTGTTATTCTTCTTAGCGTAATCAAATGCAAATCTAGCAATTCTTTCAGTTTTAGACTTTGTAATGATTTTAAGGGATTCAACAACACCTGGAACTGATTGATGTTCTAATCCAGAATATTCAGCTTCAGTGTTTTCTCTAACAAGAACAAAGTCAATATCTTCAAGTTTAGATGGGACACCTTCAATATTCTTAATAAAGACAAGGGATGCAAAGACATCCAATTCCTTTCTTAATGCAACATTAAGGGACTTTGTAAATGGATCAGTTGAAGTGTGAGTGATACCCTTAAGAGCAACCTTATTTCTCTTTAATGATAAAATGGCTTCATCAATCTTAGTTTCGTGACCTTCAACACCAGAAAGTTCAACTGTTTCCCATTCGATTGGAAGGTTTTCACTTGCAAAGATCTTTTTGACACTGTTAGTGATTTCGTTACCGATACCATCACCAGGAATGAGGGTAACGGTGTATTTACCACCATACTTTTTTGGTAAAGCAGTAGTAGAAATTTGTCTCATATTGTTAACAGAACACTTAGCAAGAGTGGAGAACATCTTTGTTGTTAATAAAGGGGTCAATCAAAGCTTTATTGCGGGACAAGGGAAGGTCCGGGTTAATTTTTTTTTTCTTTTCATACTGGCCTTTTTCACCCTGGGCCTCCTCCCCTCACACAGGGAGCTGAATTAATCGGATCCGCGATCGCATTTAATACGGCCCCCGGGACGGCCCCCCAGTTCAAGTCCGTGTTCGGCTATTGGGTTTTGTTTTGTTTCGTTTCTGTCGAAAAGCAAGGCAAAGCAAGGCAAGGCAATGCAGCGTTTTAATGCCCTTTGGGGAAGTTAAATTGGATCTCTTTGTTTTTTCGGTCTTGCAAGCTGAGCCCCATTGGTAACGAACATGCTCCATTCAAAACAAGAAACCAACAGGAGAGTTCATTCAGTACGTAACAATACTCAAGTACTTAACATTACTATTACGCTACATTATACAGATGACTGACACTGGCTTCGTCTCCTCCCCTCTACTTTTCCCCCCCTTCTCACCTCTTGTCTCCTCTCCTATCCCAATTCCAGTCCTTATACATGTTCCATACAACCCTCAGTCGTCATGTCATTCTTATCCCGACTACTTTATTGGCCATCCCTTTATGCCAGCCATTTCAAACCCTTCTTCCTCCCCCCCCCCCCCAGCCTCTTCTCTCAGTTTGGGAGGGAAAAAAAAATTAAAATTAAAATTAAAATTAAACCTGGCTGTGATTAGACACGTCAACTTGTTACGTAAGCGACAGACTTCATGTGATTTTATCCCTCCTCTTTATACGATATCAATGTCAACGACGAATATCCCCTTGGGGTGTACTGTTGCACTAGTATCATGTGCCACCCAGTCCTTAGGACTTATATTACAACGTAAATCCCATTTATTGGCATTCAAGGGACCATCATTATACAATAAATCCCTTTGGCATATAGGATTTATACTATTTTTAAGTGCCAATTTAATTGGATCATCAGTTCAACTTTCATCTTTACCATTGTTGGTTTTAACCCCCCTTCAATCAATTGGATTATTATTTAATACAATATTTCATTCAATTTTATTAAATGAACCATTTACAATTGAATCATTTTACGCATCAATATTCATCTCATTGGGGGCTATGGGGATAGCTTACACTGGTGCAACGTTACCAGAAATTTCTTATAATTTAAAACAATTTATTATATTGTTATTGGGTTCTAATTTCATTTATTGGTTAATATTTAATTTTTTTTTAATCTTATCAATTGGTATTTGGATTCATCTTCTTATACGACAATTAAATGATCAATTATTAAATAAACATTTATTAAAATGGGAATCAAATTTACAATCAAATCAATTGAATCTTCAAAGACATCAAGAATCGTTAAATTCTGTGGGGGGGGTTTATTATTGTCAATTATACTTTTTGAAATTAATTATTAAAATTGATGAACTATCAATTTCACTTTTAAATTCAATCTTTAATCATTCAAATAATGAATTAATTAAAATGATTGGAATATCATTTGGAGTTATATCAGGAATATTATCTGCTCATTCTTTATTATTAGCAAAATCAAGTATTGAAATTTTAATATCTACATTTATTAATCATGATTGGAGTTCATTAAATTCATTAATAACATATACCATTGTTATCACTTTTATTTCGTTGGGAATTTCACAATTATATTTATTAAATTTGGCATTAAAGAATATTTCAACATCAATTTTATACCCGTTAGTATTTTGCATTTACAATATATTTAGTATAACAAATTCATTAATATTTTTCAATCAATGGGGGAATTTATCATTATTTACTTTATGTTTATTGTTATTAGGTACATTTTCAGTTATATTTGGTGTCTTTATTTTAAGCTCTCAACAAAATTTATGTGACAACAATAATAATAATAATAATCATTTTGATAATATTGATTTCAATAAATCATATGGTAGTATTAATTCTCAAATGAATAATGAAGATGAACAAAGTTTCGATGATTCATTATCAATATCAAGTACAGATTTGGTTGTACCATTAATCAGAAGAACAACTAATAATATTAATAACGCTGGTCGAAAAGTTAGTGGATTATTGAAAAAATCAATTGATTCATTTAATCCTAATAATGCTAATATAAGTTTCAATAATAACAACAACAACAATAATAATAATAATAATAATAGTAATAATAATAATACCACTTCACCAAAAAATGAATTAAGGGGTTATGTTTCATTTGATTCATTAAAATTAGATAAAGTTAATGATAATTTCACTCCTGGTTCAGTTGATGAATTACCAATTAATCAAAGCACGCCAAAAAAGAAACATAAAAGGGTATTTTCATTTGAACAAAATGAATTATATAATGAATTAAATACATAAATTGTAATTAATTAATGAATTAGGTCAGGTCAGGTCAGGTCAGAAAATTAAATAACTAAAAAAAAGGGAAACAAAAAGTCTTGATATTTATGAAACGGTATAAAGATGATTGTACATATAAATGAAATTATACATTAAAGCTTTAAAAAACAGGGCCCTGTTCTTTATAATTATTATTATTACTATTGTTTTCAACTTAAACTTAAGGTAACTGTTGCAATAACACTTGTTAATGTAATTGTAGTGGTTTCTTCGTCACTATATGTGGCAGTTAAATCATCTTGTGCATAATAAATAAAACATGTACCATCAACGGTATCTGTTTCATATGCTGTGAATGGCAATGATGTTATCGTTGATGATGCAGCCACTGATGTAGTTGTAGGTGTAGTTGCTGTTGATGTAGTTGTAGGTGTAGTAACTGATGTTGTTGTTTGTGCTGTGGTTGGTGCGGTTGCTGGTGATGCTTGTAATGTTGAAGCTGAGGTTGTGGTAGAGGTTGATGTTGTTGTTGGGGTTGATGTTGATGGTAATGTTGATGTTGAATCGGTGGTTTGCTCAGCAATGGATCCAGTAACGGTAGTTGAACTAGAAAAGAGATCCTTATTCACTGTAGTGTCACTAGCAAAATAATTTTCAGAATTGGTCACTGTGACTATTTGTTGTAAATAAGTACCTAAAACGCCGTCAATAGAAGTAGTAACTGTCTCATACCCTGTTGGTGGGACAGTTGTTTGAGTGGTAATTGTAACAGCATCTGCTGTAACTGTTTCAATTGCTCTCTTATCAATTGGAAGAGAGTTGGAAAGAGAAAATAAAAGGAAAAAGATAGTAATTAGTTGGGACAACATTGTATTAATGATAGACTGTAGTTAGATTAAATTAAAAGAGTGTGTAAATAAAGAAGGTATCAAATGAATGGAATTGTTAATTGAACGATTGAAAAGTTGGGGGATATCACTTAAAGATCTTGATAATACTTTTGTTTTGTGTGGATGTTTAATACGGCTTCGTACTAAAGAAGAGTATCTTTTACAGAGCACCAAGGGCCTTTTATATACATTTTTCAAATGGCTTGCTCTTTGAACAAAAAATTGCCTTATTGGGAAATCACATCATTCTCCTATAGCTAATACTCTGAATGAATATACATTACATTGTTAAAACAGCTGTTTTGTGACTCAATTCGGAGATCCAATGGTTTAGCCATTTCCTCTTTGGGTGGTGAAGCTGGTGAAGTTGGTTTCCCAATTAGGAAGGAGTGCTGAGCGTCTCGTTTTCTGGGTGGCTTTTTTTTTTTTTAACCGCCTCGCCTTGCGTCGCCGTCCCTCCTTTTTTTTTTTTTGTTTTCGCTTTGATTTTGGTTTTGGTGGATGAGATTTTTTGGACACGTAAAGGTCTCTTCCTTCATACAAGTGGAAAAATGAAATTTTCAATTTTGACATCATTATTGGCAATCGCCGTTGGTGTGAGATCTGAAGAATATGTGGAATCAGAACCAGAACTTGTGATAGATCCAAACTTTGTTCCAACTGCCGAAAAGCCATTCAATATTCAAATTGATTCACTTGTCAGTTTCAAAGAACACGATTCAATTATTGATGATATTTATAATGGTGAAACAGTTGAATTGAAATACACATTGACATCTTATGAACCTGAACTTCTTACAGTTGTTGGTGTTGGTGGTGAATTATTAGATCCAGTTACTGGTTACGTTGCAGCCAATATCACTTCATCTAGAATTGGCCCAATTGAAATCCCTAATAATCAAACTGCTGTCTTTGCTCAAAAAGTTGGTATTCAATTAACTCCAGGTTCTTATGTTTTATCTCCTGCAATTTATGTTGTTTATGATGACCAATTCATGATGTTAACTACCGCCACTAAATTAGTTAACATTACCGATCAAAGAATTTCAATCTTCAATCCAAAATTAATTATTGCTGAATTGCTTCTTGGTGGTACCATCTTTGCAATTGTTTACACTCTTTACACAAATTTTGCTTCAACTTACCTTTTGGGTATCTTACCTCCAAGTTTGTTACCTGTTGACAAGAAAACTTCTGCTAAGGCTGCTAAAAAGGAGAGAGTTTCTGCATCAGCTTCTGCATCAGCTTCTGATATGGAGCAATGGTTGCCAGATTCTTATAAGACTGTTAATAGAAAGTCCAAAAAGAGAGCTTGAATTTTAATGGGGAACTTTTATATATATTATATTTTTATAGTTTTAAAGCAAGTCTTTTCATCCCCCACTAAAATGACAAATATTCATAATTTACCAAGATTGAAATATAAAGAAGAATTTCAAACCCCCCAACAGTTAACATCATTAACTCTTGAGACTTTAATGGATTTGAAATCACAAATTGACGATGATTTGACATCCCTTTTCAATCAATTAAATGAATTCAACGCCAACATGAATACTGATTTATTAACATTAGATGGATTCCCCCGTCAGGATATTGATGTTGCACAAATTAGAACCATTAGGGCTCAAATAAGACGTTTACAAACAGATTACACTTGGATTTCAAATGAACTTGTTAGTAAAATGGAATCAAAATTTAATTAATTAATTAAAGCCCTATATAAAATGTATAAAATTAACCACCATGAAGTGTTGAAGTGAAAGTGATTATATCACCATTTTCTAATAAATACTCCTCTTTATCTTCAAGTTCCCAATCAGTATCATTGATTAAAACCAAAATCCCAGGTCTAACACTACCATCTTGAATGAAAACATCAAGATCCTTTGGATTAACTAATAAATTTTCAGTAATGAAAGTTAACAATTGTGCCAAAGTTGGTGCTTCATCACCAGAAAATGGCACGGAACACTTCTGTGATTTAACTCCACCAAAGATTTGATCCAACCCCCCCAGAAACTCCGCTTTAACGGATACGGCTTGATGACTCATCTTATATTAAATGACTCTATCTTAAATTTGATTTATGTAGAATGGCACCTGGGGTTTTTTTTTTCAACGGCATGACTCCTCTTTTTTTTTATCTAGAGCTACTCATTTACCTTGATAAATAGATATAGACTTAACAATGCCAATGTTAAAGGACCCCAGTGTGAAATACAAACCATTTGATTCGAAATTGGTTTTAAATGAAAGGCAATGGCCTACAAAGTCCCTTTCAAAGACTCCAAGATGGCTTTCAACTGATTTAAGAGATGGTAATCAATCTTTACCTGATCCAATGTCAATTCCTGAAAAGAAACAATATTTCCAAAAACTTGTTGAAATCGGATTTAAAGAAATTGAAGTTGCGTTCCCTTCTGCTTCACAAATTGATTTTGATTTCACTAGATGGTGTGTTGAAAATGCACCAAGTGATGTTTCTATTCAAGTTCTTTCTCCATGTAGACCTGATTTAATTAAGAGAACTGTGGAAGCTTTAAAAGGTGCTAAAAAGGCCACTGTTCATATTTATCTTGCTACTAGTGATTGTTTCAGAAATGTCGTCTTTGGTATGACCCCAGAGGAAACTTTAGAAAAGGCAACAGAGTGTGCTAAGTTAGTGAGATCTATTACAAAGGATGATCCAAATATGTCTGAAACTGAATGGGACTTTGAATTTTCACCAGAAACATTTAGTGATACTTCACCTGAATTTGCTATAAGGGTTTGTGAATCTGTTAAATCCGCTTGGAAGCCATCAGAGGAAAAACCAATTATTTTCAATTTACCAGCAACAGTGGAAATGTCAACACCAAATGTTTACGCAGATCAAATTGAATACTTTTCTAGAAATATCTCTAATAGAGAAACGGTATGCATTTCTCTTCATCCTCATAATGATCGTGGATGTGCCGTTGCAGCTGCTGAATTAGCTCAAATGGCAGGTGCTGATAGAGTTGAGGGATGTCTTTTTGGTAATGGTGAAAGAACAGGTAATGTGGATTTGGTCACTTTAGCTTTAAATCTTTACACCCAGGGGATTCATCCTAACTTGGATTTTTCAGATATGTCCTCTGTTATTGACATTGTTGAAAAATGTAATAAAATTCCTGTTCATCCAAGAGCTCCTTATGGAGGTCAATTAGTGGTTTGCGCATTTTCTGGTTCCCATCAAGATGCGATTAAGAAGGGGTTCAAAAAGTATCAAGATCAAGTCAAATCTACTGGTGATATCACATGGACAATGCCTTATTTACCTTTAGATCCTGCTGATATTGGCCGTACTTATGAAGCTATCATTAGAGTTAATTCTCAATCGGGTAAAGGTGGTGCATCTTGGGTCATTTTAAGAAATATGGAATTAGATCTTCCAAGAGGTCTTCAAATTGATTTCTCTTCACGAGTTCAACTTGAAACTGAATGGAAGGGCCGTGAATTGAAAACTAGTGAAATCATTGAACTCTTTAAGGACAAGTACTTTGTTTATGATGAAAATAATGAACAAGACCTTGAAATCACTTCAATGATGGATCTCTTTTCTATCATTAATTATGAAACTAAAAAAGTTGGTAAAGATAGAAAAATCATTGCCAAAATTCAATCAAAGGTTTTTGAATATGATTTAGAGGGGGTTGGTAATGGTCCTTTATCTGCTCTTACTAATGCATTTGAAGTTAAATTTAATCTTGGATTTGAAATTGTTCATTATAATGAACACACCCTTGGTTCAGATTCTAATTCTAAAGCTGTCTCATATGTCGGTATCAAAGCTGGTGTTAATGGTGAAAAGAAACTCATTTGGGGTGTTGGTATTGATGAAGATGTTACTCAATCTGGTTTGCGTGCATTGGTTTCCGCTTTGAATGCTTGTGTTAGAGATAAGATCATTATTATCAAATAAATGAAGATGTGATGTAAAATTACTGGTTTATTTTTTTTTCATTTTTATTTCTTTAGAAGATATCACCTTTTATACGCTGACGTTTTACATTTACCAAAAGAAAATAGAGGCAGCTGAATATATATCCTGCTGAGCGCTTTTAAATGTGTGAAGAAAGTAAAAATAAATATTAAAAATATAAATAACACCCGCAGATTAGGTAATTTTCGTTCAACATCTTTAGTTATTTTGTTGTAATGAAGGTCTATTATAACAAGGCCATCAAAGCATTGGTGATTTATTCTAATGGATATGCATTGATACTGAGGGATAATACACAGGGTAAATGTTTCATAGAATTCATCCCAGAATCACAATTACCACCAATTGATGAATTCATAGATTTGGTTAATAGCCCACTATTTGGATTTTTGGGGCTTATAACATTCAAGGGGGTAATTTATGCTGGATTTATTACTGATAGAAGACTTGTTGGTGATTTATTAGAAGACCAAAACATTTATCAGATTTGTGATACAATATTTATTAATTTCAAGGGAGAAATTGCCTCTTATTATAAATCTTACAATGACGATGTCAATGGCGATTATGTTGGATCTGGTATTCACTCTATTACAAAGTTATTGGCTTCAGGGACATTTTATTATTCACCAGAAACAGATTTATCCCTAAGTATGAAGGATAGAACTTTAATTGATCCCAATAACAATATCACTCAGCCGGGAGATTATTCAACTAGATTTATTTGGAACAACGGACTTATACATGAACTGTGTGCTTTCAGATTAAGAATGTCTAAAAATGAGAGATCCGTTTTTGATAGGGGGTTGTTTTATATTACAATTACTAGAGGTTACATTGATCAACGAATAATTGAAAGAGGTAAATTAATGATAATTTCAAGGCAGGGAAATAAAAATTCGGGGGCTCTATTTGGTCCAACGGGGATGGATGATGAGGGTAATGTTGCAAACTTTGTAGAGACAGAAGTTATACTTCAATTGGATGATGTGTTTATGAGTTATTTATTAGTTAGAGGGAATGTTCCATTATTTTGGAAATTGGATGCTCATTTGATATACACCAAACTTGAATTTCCAAGATCAGAAGATGCTACAAAACATGCCTTCACAAGATTTTTTGAAACTTTATGTTCTCAATACGGAAAAGTTTTTGTATTAGATGCTCTCAGTGCTAGGGGTTCACAACCTGAATTAAGAATTCGATACTATAATGCCATTTTAGATTTGCATAAAAATTCTCCAGAATTACCAGTGTCTTACAAGAGTCTTTATGATTCAAAGGGAGTTCATAAACAAAGGGAAAATGAAAATTATTCAAAAATATTAATGGAAGATGAGCAGGCTTTGAATGAATTAAATAATCATGGCTCTTTGGTTTTACAATTAGATACGAAGAAAATTGTTGCCCATCAAATTGGTATTATATTCGTTAGTTCTCTTTTCTCAATTGATCGTTCAAATTTTTTAATGTCGAAAGTTAGTGAATATTATTTACAAAGGATATTTGAAAAAAGGGGACCTATACCAGATGATTTATGGTTTTCTCACTATGAACTTTGGCAAGCCAATGGGTCCACTCTTAATAAATTAGCTGATGGTTATAACGCATCAATAAAAACCAAAAATAAAACAGGCGGACTCATAGGAAAGGTTGCTGAACAAAGTAAAAAATATGTTACAAGTTCAATTTCAACGGGAGTTTCTAATACAGGTAGACAGCGACAATTGGATAGATTGCTGGGGGGTAAAAACAAGGAACTTCAGGTAGATCTTTTAGATCCCGTTCATGACTATGTTATGTGTGGATTGAAGGCAAGAAGTGATGAATATAGGCGAAAAAAGAATTTATCGATTTATTGTGTGACGTATAACGTTAATGCTGTTGTTTATGATGGAGATTTGGAACAGTTTTTGTTTCCTGAAAAAGAGGAGTTTTCTAAATATGATTTGGTTGTTGTGTCGTTAGAGGAAGTGATTGAATTGACACCAAGTAAAGTGATGGCAATTGATCCAACAATTAGAAGGCATTGGGAAAAGAAATTGAATGATACGTTGAATTCTTCTGAATCAGCAAATTATTCCCTAATTAGAGCAGAACAATTGGGAGGAGTTCTCCTTTTAGTGTATTCAAATTCAGAAACAACGGAATATATTAAAAATATTGAAACTGCGGTTAAAAAGACAGGATTTAAAGGTATGAGTGCTAATAAGGGTGGTGTTGCTATATCCTTTGACTTTTCAACACACTCAAGGCTTTGCTTTGTTGGATCACATCTTGCTGCAGGTCATGATCATTTACTAGAAAGACATGCAGATTATAAAACATTATCCAAGGGGTTAAAATTTTCCAAGAATAAAAATATATCAGATAGTGATATATTAATTTGGATGGGGGATATGAATTATCGAATTCAATTACCTAATCATTTAGTTAGAAAGATGCTAAATTGTAAATCACCATTGTTAAAACCAGTTGATATCAAAAATGAAATAAATGAAACATTAGATAATAATAGCGGTATTAAAGAAGAATATGACGATGATTATGTTGAAAGCTCAGGCACCGAATCAGTTTCTATGACTGATGATTATATTAAGGACGAGACAGTTATTGATAGTTTATTAAGTGATCCAGATGATGAAGAAACATCCATAGTTAAATTATTTGAATTTGACCAATTAAATAGTCAAATGAATAGTGGGAAGACATTTCCATTTTTTGATGAAATGGAAATAAAATTCCTTCCAACTTATAAGTTTGATAAGGGGACAGACATTTATGATACATCTGAGAAACAACGAACCCCCTCTTGGACTGATAGAATTTTAACATATAGTAAAAATAAAGAAGTTTTACAACCCATTAGATATAACTCAATTCCAACTTATAAATTTAGTGATCATAAGCCAGTTTATGGTATTTTCGTTGCTAATTTAGAAATTATAAATGAACAAAGGAAACAAGAAATTGAACAAGAATTATATGAAATAAGGAAAAACGAATTGGGCAATGGTAGTATTTTAACAAAATCTTATAAGGAACTTGAAGAAGATATCAAGATAGGGAGTGTATTAAAACATGGGTTGCCACCTCCTTCAGGTAAGGTTAACAGATGGTGGCGAAGCAATCAACAGGAAGATAATGGAATAGATTTAAAGAAAAGCAAAATTGAATTCCCCGAATTAGATAATGGTGGATTTATTATTAATCCGAATTTGCCTACGAATCCATTTATTAAAACAGATGAACCAGATTTTATCACTGCTACTTAGTTTTGAAATTTATTATAAAATCAAATGTATGTAAATAAATGAATTAAATTAAATTAAACTAAATCGTACAATTATTAGAATGAACGATGCAAAATATTAAAAAAACAATTTAAAAAATAGTAATACAACCCAAAAAAAAGCAAAAATTAATCGTAAATGTTAAAAATCGGAAAGGTGTTATTGTTTCATTGGAAAGCGCTTCCCTCAGCAATAAACTTTTGAACGTAAAGAGAACACTTTTGATATTTTTTATCAGAATATTTCCAGTAGAGAACCTTGTGATGTTGCTCATAATTAATACAACATTCTCTAATAACTTCTAATAATGGTTTAAGTTGTTCTTCTGTATATCCGCCATATAAAATATGTTCATCTGTCCATGGAGCATTTGGATGAAGGAACTTTCTTGAAATATAAGTTGCACCAGCTGCTAACCAGGACATTGGTGAACCAATAAATCTATGGTCCATTAATGTTAATTCCAAAAAGTATTTTGCAAATGTTCTTACCTGAAGATCATAAAAATCTGCTTTGGAAATTCTTCTTAAAAATGATAGGGGGCCAGCATAATTTAATTCAAAGTTAAGTGTAGTTATCATATATCTTTCAGCTTCTATAATTGAATTACCATCAAATTCATTTCCACAACAATATAGTAATTGTTCCATATTTGGAGGATGAACTTCTTCATATTTAGCAGCTATAAATAAAGCAGCTGCACCAATCAATTCCACTTTGTTAGGAGAGACTTGCTCTGCAGATAAAAATCTATCAACAATATTAACTGTTAGATAAAGAGTTTCCAAAGTCAATCTGAATCGATAATGAAGTTTTATAATCCATTGAATTAAATATTTACGATCATCCCAAGTGAAATCCTTTTGAATTTGCTGAATTAATTCTGGATTAACCGAATATTTATATTCATTTTCTCTAAGTATATCAAACAACTCTATTGAATATTCACTAACCATAACAGGATCCCAAAATTCTTCATATTCCATATCTGGTAATCTATCAGAAAATTTCAGAAATGTTGATTCCAATGTGTTTTTAATATTATGGTTCCATGGAGGATAAAAAAATCCATTATTATCAAAGAAATCTTCATCATCATCAGTCATGTCATCACCACAGTAATCATCGAATTCTACATCTTGAGTAGAAAATTCATCTTCTGAATTGGTGATTTCTTCATATGATGTCTTCTTTGTTAAGGTATCTAAATTTTGACTGTAATCAAAGATATCATCATCAAATGTAGATGTAGATGTCAAATTCAATTTAGTTAAATCATTTTGAAAGGAATAAATTCGATCATCAAACGAACCATTTAGTTTCAAATTCGATTGCATAATATTAAGTTTCGAATTGGAAATTTCTCCCAATGGTTTAGTTGTTGTCTTTATTGTTGATGAAGATTTCACATATGTATGATCTGAGTATATCTCATGACGATTCGATAACATCTTTTCAATATTTATAAAAACCAATTCCGAAAAGGATTGAATTAAAAATGAACGGATGAATTGAAAATCAAAAGTAAATATCAAAATGACAGCAAATATTAATAAATATTTGAATTATTTCAAAATATAGCTAAAACTAAAGAATCAATAGCTTGAAGGAATCAAAACAAGAATACCAGAATATATGAAAAAAATGATCTGAGATGGGAAAGGAAAAAATATCATGTTATGATTTACTATACCCAATAATAGGTTGTCTGAGGCCATAAAGAACAAAGACAAGTTTCCTGATTTAGAAGGTGGTATTATTATTTAGCTGCACAAAAATTTTTCCGTTTTACCTAATTAGGAAATGGTGCCCTTTCGTCACCCGATCAGGTATGGCTGAAAAGTAGAGTACATCACCCTATCTCCAGTTCCTACGTTGATAAGGTGTGTAGTATTTACTGATCATAATACAAGAGGTTTAAAAAATGGATACCTGGAAAGATCACAGCTTGGCGTGATGTTTGATTTCTCATCTACTTACATTGATTAATAATTTTCACCATAACAAGGATATACCATGCTCTTGCCCCTCCCCAAAATATGAAACCAATCCCCCTTTGGTTTCCGCTAGCAAATATGTATGCATAGCAGAAATACATATCTTAAATAAACATCAAAACTTGTCACTCCAAGATATTGGCAACTTACTTAGTGCAATAAAGGTACAGAAAGTATTGGCTATCGAAGAGTTAATACCTTTATAACTCCACAAGCTTCTTGAAATGTTGCCATAATTCACTGCGTGGCATGTATATAAATAGATGGCAAGGTGAGTGTTTGTTTACTTTTCGTGAGATCGCGTCTTATGAAAACAATAAGATGCCACGCAACACCCCTGAGCATATGAAGAGAGTGGCAATGGGTTCCTGAAAACGCTATGTATACACACATGGCTTATCTTATCTATTTAATGGAGATGTTAGATAGCACTCATTGGCGCTTATTTATTTATTTATACTTTAGTTTAATTGGACTCTAATCTCAATCCATTTCTTTTATTGATCGTGTTAGATTAACATGACGTTTTTTTTTTTTTTTACAACTAATCTCTGTTTCACATTGTTTCGGATAAGGTTGTCTTCTTGGGGGATAGGCAAGAAAAAATAGTCACACGGTGAAGATAAAGTTAAATATAAAGATAAGAGTAAACGTAAACAAAACCAAGTGGTCAAGGTGCCACTTTCCATTGCACTATATCTCTTTTTTTATGAAAAATATTTGGAAGGGCATGTAAAAAAAAATTAGCACCCTTACAAGAATCAAGAAAAAGAATAACTTTGAAATAGGAATAATAAAAGATATAAAACAAGAAGAAGAAGGGATATATATATACATATATATATAACTACATTCATGAATGTATGGAATAGCAAATGTTTAAAGAACATGGTATGGTATTTTAATTCAATCCAAATATTTTTTTCAGATTTTCGTACATTAAGTAACTGATAGAAACGGCAGGAACAACCTTTGCTAAATTAGGAACCAATCCCTTAAATAAACCTTGAACGCCCTCTCTTTTAACAGTTTGTCTTGCAACATCAAAGAATCCATCATATGTATATGGATGAGCATAAGTACCCTGTGCCTGTAATCTAGTTCTTAATAAATTAATTGGATAAACTAAAGTTGCACCAAAGGAACCTGATGCCGCACCAAGAGTCAAAACCAAATGGTTAGGTAATTGGACTTCATCAATTGGGCATTTAAGTTCTTCAGCTTCCTTTTTCATATACCATTTCTTAACAGTTGTGAATGTACCTAAATCAAAGGCAGCATAAGGAAACATACCACCAATACCAACTAGTAATCCTCTATAAAAGACTCTGATGCCACCCTGTTTATATAAATCAGCAGCTGTAGCACCTAAAAGTCTAAATCCTTTAACCTTAGAATCTAATGAAGCACATTGCATTCTATATTTCAGTGTATCGATTGGATAAACAGTCATTTGAGCAATAACACCACCAATACCACCACTTATATAAGTAGAAACTTTAGAAAGTTTTGTTTGATCATCAACACCCTCAATTTGACACATTACCTTTTTTGTTGCTTCAAATGATCCAAACTTCATAGCACTTTCAGGAAACACCTTCATAACATTTAACCCATTACCAACATAAAAGGCTTTAATACCTCCCTGTTTATAAATTGTTTTAATAGCTCTAAAAATTGGTGATTGAATCTTTTGTGGCTCTATTTTTTTATGTCTTCTTTCTTCAATATCATGAATTAAAACATCCTTATTTTTCAATAAAGTTGATGATAAATCTGTTCTAGCAATAAGAAACACCTTTATTCTATCCAAGGGAGCGGTACATGTCCTTGAAACAACTCCTGATAATCCACCAGCTAGGAAATAACCAACACTTCTTCTAATATCTTCACCAACAGTAACATCACCCTCTGATGATAGATTTTCTAAATCATCGTTGAAAAATTTAAATGCAGTTTGAATTCTTGATCCATAAAGTCTAGGCATAAATAATAATGAATCTCTAAATGATTGATAGGTAATAAAACCTTTGTTAGCTTTATCAAGATTACAAAATAAATTGTCCAATTCCTCTGGTTTTGTGGAACATCCCATATTTTTTAAATATAATGACATATCATCTCTAGTAATTATTCCATCTTTATCCTTGTCAAGTTGATTAAAGCCCTTTTGAATTTGACTTTCTGCTGTTTTTAAATGATCATCGAATTTTTCAAAATCAATTGCATGGTTTCGCCTCCATAAAAGTACCCCAATTTTTGACTCATTAAAAAAGTCCTTGTATAATTGTTCCACTGCATATGGAGAATCTTTTAATGGGTGATCCGAGGATTTAAATGCCTTCTTGAAATCTTCAAATGTCACTTTCCCCGTATGTCCACGATCAAGGGAATCAAATAATTCCCTATGACGTTTCTGTTTATCTTCTATTGATTCATTATATGGAGATATTAAACTTGGTTGATTCGAATTGGATTTGGACATGGCTTTGTTATTTTATATGGAAGTAAATAAATTGGAATGAAATGAAATAAATATGTATAAAATGCTAATGAAATAAAACGAAAAGGAAATAAATTAAAATGAATAATGATCAACAATCAGGAAAAAAAAAGGTTTCACTTGAAACGTGTTTAAAAGGCACCTTTCAGAATGTAATCAATTGAGTTCAGATCGTTCTCAAGAAAAAAAATCGTGTTTAACGAATTGAAACTGTCCCAATCCGCAAATTTTTTTTATCCATACAAAAAAAATACCCCGGCGATAATTGTAATTATTTAAAATACATTTAATTGTTTTATTGAAGTCATTATAATGGAATATGATACTTAAAGCTTGACTGTTTAATACTTTTACTTTGTTAATATCATTTCAATATCTTTTCGATTGGCATTAATATACTGCCTCTTTTCGTCCTTTGAAAATTTGGTTAAAAATATAATAATTTCTTAATGGGTATCATTTTGGTGCCAAAACTTCAAATATTCTAGATAAAATATTAAAAAACAACCATCTTTTTTAGGAATGTGTGCAATATTAATGGTTAATTACTGTTAATCAGACGAATGCGGAAAAAAAAGGAAAAGGTTCTCTCGAAGTACAACATTTTTTTTTTTTTGAGCCTGAACATCAAATGGAAATTAATTCACATTTGAGGTTTTATTTAGGGAAAAGTTGGTATGGCCATTAACATTTTTGGAGATCAAGTTACGGAGGAGAGAGCTGAAAATGCTAGACTTTCTTCCTTTGTGGGAGCAATTGCAGTTGGAGATCTTGTGAAATCAACCTTAGGTCCAAAGGGTATGGATAAATTATTGACATCTTCATCTACTGGTGAATCTATGGTCACTAATGATGGTGCCACCATTTTGAAATCCATCCCATTTGATAACCCTGCTGCCAAGGTTTTGGTCAATATTGCCAAGGTTCAAGATGATGAAGTTGGTGATGGTACAACCTCAGTTACTGTTCTTTCATCTGAATTATTAAGAGAAGCTGAAAAGCTGGTGGATCAAAAGATACATCCTCAAACAATCATTGAGGGTTATAGAATTGCATCTAAGGCTGCTTTAACTCAATTAGAATCTCTTGCAGTGGATAATGGGGATGATTCTGAATCATTTAGAAAGGATTTAATTAATATTGCTAAAACAACCTTGTCATCAAAGGTTTTATCTCAAGACAAAGAATACTTTGCTGAAATGGTTGTTAATGCCGTTTTAAGGTTGAAGGGTTCCACTAATTTAGATCATATTCAAATCATCAAAAAGGCAGGTGGTAAACTTTCAGATTCATTCCTTGATGAGGGTTTCATCTTAGATAAAAGGTTTGGTGTTGGTCAACCAAAGAAGATTGAAAATGCAAAAATTTTAATTGCTAATACATCAATGGATACCGATAAAGTTAAAGTCTTTGGTGCTAAATTTAAAGTGGATTCTACTACTAAATTAGCTCAATTAGAAAAGGCAGAAAGAGAAAAGATGAAAGCTAAAGTTGAAAAGATCAAAAAATTTGGTATTAATTGCTTTATTAACAGACAATTAATTTATGATTGGCCTGAACAATTACTTACAGCCTCCAATATTAATTCCATAGAACATGCTGATTTTGATGGTGTTGAAAGATTGGCATTAGTCACTGGAGGTGAAGTTGTCTCAACTTTTGATAACCCAGAAAATGTGAAACTTGGATATTGTGATTGTATTGAAGAATTTATTCTTGGTGAAGATGTTATGACAAAATTTTCTGGTGTTGCTCAGGGTCAAGCGTGTACCATCATTTTAAGAGGTGCCACCGAAAATTTATTAGATGAAGCTGAAAGATCTCTTCATGATGCACTTTCTGTGGTTTCTCAAACTACTACAGAAACTAGAACAGTGTTAGGTGGTGGTTGTGCTGAAATTAATATGTCTAAAGCTGTTGATCAAGCTGCTCAAAACGAATCTGGTAAAAAATCTCTTGCGATTGAAGCTTTTGCTAGAGCCCTCAGACAATTACCAACTATTCTTTCAGATAATGCTGGGTTTGATTCAAGTGAACTTGTTACAAAGCTTAGATCTGCGATTTATAACGGTCTTACAACATCTGGTCTTGATTTGACCAATGGTACAGTTACTGATATGAGGGAATTGGGCATTGTTGAATCATATAAATTGAAGAAAGCAGTTGTCTCTTCTGCGAGTGAAGCTGCAGAAGTTTTATTAAGAGTTGATAATATAATAAGAGCAAAACCAAGAACAGCTGATAGAAATCAAATGCCAATGTAAAAAGGATTTTATAAAGTTTCTATAGTTTAAATTAATAAAATATCATTAACTAACCGATATACATACATCATCTAAAGGAGAATTTTGTTTTGTAGCAAGAAATGCGACAGAAATTCATGTTTTACACTAATTCCAGTTACTTGTCCCCAGAAAGAAATATTTATTACTTTAAATTTTGCTTTAGTCTAGCAAAACTACTTGTTCAAATGTTTTTCATGAGTTCTAAACTTGTTGGAACGTTTTAATCTATGATTTTAAAAATTTTATACATAGTTGAATTTTTATGGATATCTAAAAAAAATTTCCAAAATTTCAAATTAGAAGAAATAAAACTGCTATTTTTTTGCTCATCATTTTAGATTAAATTGAATATCAGATTCGATAACAAGATCAAAAAGGGTAGAGTAAAATGAATTATTGGGTACTGCAAAGACTTTGCATACGTTATTTATATCAAGTTCTCATATGACAAGTTATATCTGCTTTTAGAGCGAGATGATTATTATTCTGTTGATATAACTTAACATTTTAACTGATAAAATCATATAGTTTAAGAATTTACGCCTAATTTTTTTCACATTGTTAGGATATACAGAGTTTTATCAAGGAATCGAGATATGAATTGTCAATACTTTATTATTTTTTAATCTCTTTTGCACCTGTAGTATCAGCTTGACCAGCATGACGCTGCGTATCAATAGCTGCATCATCATCCTCTTCATCAGAAAGAACAAAACCATCATTATTTGTAGATTCAGGGGCAATAGGATCTTTAAATGGATCATCAAGAGCATTAGCATCGCCAAATGGGTTTTCTCCCAGGGCCGTATCATCACTAGTGCTGGTTTGACTATTTGGTGGCATCTTTGCATCTTGATTTTGTCCAAATGGATCGAAATTAAATGATCTTAAATCATCAAATTCGAACTCATTGCCATACTGTTCTAAATCAACGTTATGATCTTCAACATTTTGACCATCCGATGCAGATTGAGGAATTTGTGTAGAAGCAGCCAACAAATAAGAAGTATCACTTGGTCTCCAAATAATAGCAATACTAATGAAAACAATGAAGTAAACACAAGCTGGCCAAAATGTAGATAAAACATTGTTAAACTTCCAAAATCTTTCCACAGACTCACTCAAAGTATCACTGAAAATAACAAAACTACTTAGACCCAACCCAGCAAGTAAAAACAACAACGAGACAGCAATGACCTTAATCAATTTTTTGTACATACCAAGTTTCACAATTTGATTATTTTCAGCTAATTGTGTCATTGTGTTTTTCATATTAAAAAGAATCACATAATAGAGCACAACAAACATAAGTACATTTGGGAGGGTAACAAACAAAACCAAAAGAGAATCATCATCAACACCATTATCATTACCCTTTTTAGATCCTGTAGTAGAACCTGATGGTTGAGATTGTGTCACATAATAAGAAACGCAAGTGAAAGCAAGTAATGCCATGAATTGAACAGCTGATACTAATTTACATTTATCCATAACCTTATTTGATAACTTTGGATAAACAACACCATAACCAAGGGATATGATAAGCAATAAAAAAAATGAAAATGCAACTTTGAAGGAATTCAAACAACTGATGAACACAATGTAAAATTGAATCCCTGCTGCTAATGGGAATTTCACGCTGTTATTTTGAGCTTCATAAAGAGACCACGTTAAAAGGTTTTCAACAGTAAGAAACACAAAAAACCCAGCCAAATACTTTTGTAAAAGTAGCAATTCTGATCTATGAAGGTAAAGTTGAAATAAAAAGACACTTAAGCAAACAGCATAAACAATGGTAATCAAACCATACAAGGGCAACATTGGAATATCAGAAGCAGGTAAATTCCCAAATGCATTATGATAATTAACAATCATTTTAAATTCATTGTCAGTGGCATCACCAAAAGCTGGATTATAAGCGGCAACACAATAATAACCTGTTTTAACAACATGGTAGCTAAAAGCATTGGTTCCTAAATTGGTCAAAACTGTAGTTTTCACAGGAGCAACTGTTGTAATATTATCAGGAACAAGGAATTCATACAATTGAGCTTGTTCACATAAGCCCTCATTGATTAAGTCTTGATTACAAATGTATCTTCTACGACCAGTTTGCGGATCATCAACGCCAATTTGGTCTATGTCCTTGTATTCAAAAATAATCAAGGATATGGAAGCTTCACCGGTGTTAGGATTTGGTGTCTCGTAGGAGTCTAATTCCACCTTGATTACTGGTTCAATTGGCCCCCCCCAATCGACCTTGGAATACATTCCCGAACAATATTCGGAGGATTCGGAGGTAAGCTCTACTTTCTGTGCCACAGAAAGGACCAAAAATAAAACCAATTGGATCAACACTTGTAGCATCGTGTTGATTTGTAATCCCCTATTAAGAATTGACAAAGGTCCCTCTTCCTTTCGGTTTTAAAAATATTTGTTGCGTTCCACATTAATTGAGGCGCATTGTTATAATATGTGGCGCATTGTATGTTCATCATCTTTTTTTCATTTTCTTTCTGTTTGCCTTTTGCGTTACTTCTTTTGAAATATAACTATGCTTAGAGTGACCGCCATGCCTTTTAGAAGGCATATGGCGACTGTTGTAAGAAACAAAATTAATTCTAACGCCAAAAGGTATCCTTTAGGCGAAACTATTTCAGGTTACACGGTTAACAGAGTTCAAGAAGTTCCTGAATTTAATTTAACTGCTGTTCATTTATTGCATAATCAAACAGGATCTCATCATCTTCATATTGATAGACAAGATAATAATAATGTTTTTGGTATTATTTTCAAAACAAACCCCCCAAATTCAACAGGTTTACCGCATATTTTAGAACATACAACATTGTGTGGATCCGAAAAGTACCCAGTTAGAGATCCCTTTTTCAAGATGTTGAATCGTTCCTTGTCTAATTTTATGAATGCTATGACTGGTCATGATTATACCTTTTACCCATTTGCAACCACCAATAAAAAAGATTTTGACAATTTAATGAACATTTATCTTGATGCCACTCTTCACCCATTGCTGACATCTGAAGACTTTTTTCAAGAGGGTTGGAGATTGGAACACGAAGAGACTAAAAATAAGGATACGCCACTTATTTTCAAGGGTGTTGTTTATAATGAAATGAAGGGTCAAGTTTCAGATTCCTCTTATTATTATTGGATCAAGTTTCAAGAGGCTATTTATCCTTCATTGAATAACTCAGGTGGGGATCCACAAAAAATTACCGAACTGACTCATGAAGATCTCGTGGAATTCCATTCTAAATACTATCATCCATCCAATTCATTTACTTATACTTATGGTAATACCCCCCTTGAAACCCATCTTGGGAAACTTGATGCTGCATTTCAACCCTTCGGTAAGAGAAGAATGAAAAAGAGCATTAAAGAGCCTATTGAACTTCACAACAACATTGTTTATGAGATTTCCGGCCCAATTGATCCAATGATGCCCATGGAATTGCAATATAAATCTTCTTTAACTTGGTACGCTGGTAAGCCAAGTGACATTTATGAAACATTTTTACTTAAGGTTGTTTCCACTTTGTTAATGGATGGCCATTCTTCCCCGTTATATCAAAAGCTTATTGAGACAGGATATGGTACAGATTTTGCAATCAATTCAGGAGCTGACCCTATGTCTGCTGTTAATTTATTCACAGTTGGGCTGAATGGTTTGACTAAGGAGAAGGCTGATAATTTCGAAAAGATCACTTTACAAGTTTTAAGGGAAGTCTATGAACGGGGATTTTCTGACCAAAAAATTAAAGCTATCATCCACCAACTGGAATTAGGAAGAAAAGTAGAAAGTGCTAAATTTGGTTTAAACATTTTAAGTTCTATTGTACCAGGTTGGGTTAATGAAGTTGATCCAATTAATACATTAAATTGGAATGATATCGTTATCAGATTTAATGAAGAATATTCTGTTAATGGAGACCAAATTCTCAAAGACGTGCTCGCCAAATATATTTTGGACCAACCGTATTTTAAATACACTATGAAACCAGATGAGAAACTTCCTGAAGATATTCAAAATGAGGAACAAGGTAGATTGAAGGAAAAGATTTCCAACTTGGAAGATTCTGATAAAGACGTTATTTATGAACGCGGTTTGAAATTACTTGAAAAGCAAGAAGAAGTTGAGGATCTCTCATGCTTGCCGACGGTTCATGTTTCTGATATTAACAGAGAATCTTCGTATGTTAGAATAAACCATAAAACAACAAATAATATTCATTTTCAAACTAGACTATCACCTAAAACCAATGGGTTAACTTATTTCCGTGCATCTAAATCTATTTCTGCGGACGAACTTGAAAAAGATTTGATTAAGTACTTACCTTTATTTTCAAGCGCAATTACCAATTTAGGTACCAAGAAGAGATCTATGGCAGAATTAGAAGATGAAATCAAACTTTATACTGGAGGGTTAAATGCCAATTTCTTGACCCATGGATCACCTATGAATCCTAATAATTCATTTTTGAAAATGAATTTGAGCGGTGTGTCTTTAAACAACAATTTTGAAAAGATGCTTTCACTATGGAGGGAATTACTCCTTGAAACTGATTTTTCAAATGTCTCCAAGTTAAGTACCCTGATCAAATCTATGACCAATGATAACCTGAGTGATATTGTTAGTAGTGGTCATTCATATGCACGTACGAATGCCGCGTCCAAAATTTCAAATGTGGGTGTGATTCAAGAAAAGTTAAGCGGTATTGAAAATATTCAATTCTTAAGTGAGTTAGCTAAAATTGAAGCAGAAGGAAGATTAGAAAGTGATGTTATTCCTCAACTAGAAAAGATACAACACTTATTAATACATAATGGCAGTGGTTTCAAATATGGTTTGACTACATCCAAGGATCAAGCAAATTCTCATGAATCGAGGGTTTTGAAATTTGATGAGTCGCTTGGTCTAAGTAATTATTCACTTAAATCTTATGAAACTGATATTGATTCCTTTTCAAATTTGAAAAACTTTATTAAAATTCCATCTCAAGTTTCATTTTCGTCCACAGCAATTAATGGACCAGGTTATATAGAAAAAGACGCTGCTGCTCTACAAGTTTTATCTCAACTTATGACATTTAAATATTTGCATGGGGAAATTAGAGAAAAAGGAGGTGCTTATGGTGGAGGGGCATCATTTGATGCATTGAATGGTATATTTTCTTTTTACTCCTATAGAGATCCAAAGCCAATGAACTCAATCGAAGTGTTTAACAAGGCACCAATCACTATTGAAAAAAGAATTAGAAACAATGAGATTAATGAAACTGATTTAGAACAAGCGAAACTTACTATTTTTCAAAGATTAGATGCTCCTATCAGTGTTAGAGAAGAGGGACTGGGCCAATTCCACTATGGAATTGATGAAGAAATAAAGCAAGAAAGGCGTGAAAATTTACTCGATTGTACATTGGAGGATATAATTGATGTTTCTCAGACATATTTTGCAAGTGCTGACGTTATTAGAAGTAACACTGTGATTGGAAATGATGCCAATGAAGTTTCTGATGAGTGGGAAGTGAAAGATTTGTAAGGCTTCTCTGTCATGGAATTCGTGTACATATAATTAGACAATAAGAAATTAAAGAATCTAGAACGCGTCTTTTTTTTAAAGATTGGCCCACTTTATAGGGTTTCCTTTAATTAAAACTAAAATTGAAATTGGTTATTATATAGAGTAATTCGATTGTTTCAGCTTACCCAACACGATGGAATGCATCAGAACAGTGTTAGATCCATATATTACCTATCGATTTATTTCTTGATGCAAAAAATTAGTGGGAAATATTGATGAACTATTATACACCAAATCGGTCTTTTTCATTGCGGAACTTCGACTGCTAATATAGCTTCTATAAGCTCAATTTGGATATTCCGTTTCCATTAATTCAACTGGGTTAATATGTTTCTGGCAATTAATCTAAAATTATATGTTTTTTATGATATTTTGATCATGATTTTGTAATATTTTAATGAACTCTTTCCTAAGTATTGATTCTAATTACCACAATTGCAGTGCCTTTTGGATTATGAAAACATAGGATTGATTTGGCATAATTTCACCGTTTGGCTGTGCCGTTTATACGTTTCTAATTTTTAAACTGGTTAATAATTGAAACTATTTCAAAACCGACAATAACGGTCTATAAAGGGGCAGAGGGGTCTGTTTCTAAATATATATATAAATTTTAGTTATTTAATAGTTGAAATCGTGGAAATTACATGGCCATTTCAGGAGCTTTGCCTAGAACTCCGTGAAAATTTTTACAATAGACCTAGCACAATATGCAATATTTGCTTCCTTTTTATATTATGACCAGACTCTCCAACCTGAAGTCCATTTCATGTTATCGAAGAGCAGAATAAGATATCTGGGAAGGGATTATATTTCTGTCTTGGATTTGAATTTCAAAGAGGATAGCATGGGGTGATATAGTTAGCATATTATGAGTTTCTTAATTTGGAAAAATCCGGCCTCGTAAATTTTCAACGGCTGACTACCGGTAAAAAAACATGATGCACCTTTAATTTATATCATCGTAGCGTAGTGTTATATTTATTATTATTTGACATTATAGAAGAAGGATTAGTGCACATTCCAGATCAAGCAAGCTTTATCATGAAACTAAAAGTAGAGTGAAAAGGGTAGCTTGTTGATACGAGCCTACAGGTGCAAATTTTGTGCCTCTGTGAGTACAAATCAAGAAAAATCTTTCCAAAAAAATAGAGGCGTTTCAAAATAACCCCGGAATTAAGGTCTCATTTTATGCCGAAATTCATCCGCTGGTATTTTTTGGGTTATTTGGCGTGAAATCCAGCATTCTGTGATTCTTGTGGTTTCTTTTGAAAGTTTCACTTTGAAGAAAACAAAGAAGGATTAAATGACTTCTAGGGTTTTTTTCTTAACTAGAGAATATGAATGACTGGCGCCTTAAAAATAGTTGGGCGGCTATAAAATACCTAACAGCGGTTATGCAACTCGGTGATTTCAAGAAAAGTTTTTCTTGACCTGACGATTTCCCTTATAATCTCCCCCCTTCTCCTATTTTTCACTTCTTTCAATAAATTGCTTGCATTTCTGTAACAAATCGTTATATCTTATTTGATCTTTTAGCATTATTTGTTTGAATCTTCATCTCATCTCCATTGATTAAGATAATGATAATACGATTATACCTTCTATTCTTACTATATCCTCTATTATTTGCCGGTCGAGCATATGCTTCCACGGCAACCCTTACTTCTTCAGGCTTGACTACAACCTTTGTTGCATCCACTGCCACACCACAATGTCCAAATGATAATTTTTCATTGAATTGTCAAACAGTCAATTACCCATGTGCCACGGTTAACATGCACGACATTTACATGGTTGAGAACACTGATAATTCTTATGTTGCTACCATTGACTTTAGTGCCGATGGATGTTTATCTCTGGATTACCTTGGCGAAGCCAAATTTCTCGACCCAGTTCAAAGGAAGCTTTATTCAAGAAATTCTGAAGTTTTTTTAATTGATGATCCTTGTCATTGGTCCGCCATCGTGATATTTGAGCCATATGAAAATCCAAATGATTCATCCCAGATGTGTTACAGCGGCCAGATCCAATATGATTGGTTTTCTGGACCAGGCGTAGAAAGCCAACCATCAAGTTGGGAGTATAATGGTTCCTATGACTATTCCTTTGCCTGTAACGATGGTCATGCTGATTTCCCCGTTTTTTGTTGGGCTAAGGATCCTGACTCTGAGGCCATAGAAGAGAGCTCTTCCTCTTCTACATCTCCTTCTACCACCTCATCTTCGTCAACCTCTACAGAGACATCTACCAGCAGTTCATCATCTTCTACACTAACCTCTACCTCTTCAGGCGCGTCATCATTAGAATATTGTGATAACCAAACAACATGCGCTGATCAGCTTACATGCTCTGCCCTGAATGAGGGTATGTCTATATGTGTTACCTCTGCCCCTTCAACTTCTTCATCAACGGTGATATCAACATGTGTTTCCTTATGGGGTTCATGTGATTCCACCAATACGTGTTGTCAAACTGGTCTTTATTGCAAATCTTTTGATACAGATCATTCTCAGTGTGTCCAGACATCTTCAATTACGTCATCTTCCTCACAAATTCCTACGACTACAACATCCACATCCACATCCACATCCACATCCACATCAACATCGACCACTTCATCTCCTACAATTACCTCAACGGCCACAATTCAGGGCGTCCAGCCAGCTGCTGGTAATCAATGTGCGCCTCAATATTCATCATGTGATGCTAACCAAGCTTGTTGCTATCCATTTACCTGTATGAATGATGGAAATTACAGTCAATGTGCGTATGTGAAAGACCCTAGTGTGACATGTTCTACTTTATACCAACAATGCTACCATTCTAGCGATTGCTGTGCAGGATTCACGTGTTATGGGACTAATCAATATTACTCAGCTTGTTCATGGAATGTGAGCGGTGATGCTCACGCCGCTACCACTTCTACTTCCACTTCCACCACCTCATCTTCATCAACAACTCCTACAACCACTAATACCCAATACACAACACTTACGCAACAAGGTACAGATTGTTTTTTGAAGACCAGTTCCGCAACATCATTTACTACGCAAAACTTAACTGTTGAGGAATATATTACTTACGTAGTTCAAACACCAGGAGCCTCTTGTTACATCACGGCAATAGCCACAACAACTCAGCAATTATCAAGTGGCTGCGTCTCCCGTACATCTACAACATATTCAACATCAACTTCGGCCAATGGAGAAGTTATAGTCAGTCAACTAGTCATTGTGGAAACTCCTGGTTCATCTTGTTACACGACAACCTCTCCTACAATTACCTCAACGGCCACAATTCAGGGTGTCCAGCCAGCTGATGGTGATCAATGTGCGCCTCAATATTCATCATGTGATGCTAACCAAGCTTGTTGCTATCCATTTACCTGTATGAATGATGGAAATTACAGTCAATGTGCGTATGTGAAAGACCCTAGTGTGACATGTTCTACTTTATACCAACAATGCTACCATTCTAGCGATTGCTGTGCAGGATTCACGTGTTATGGGACTAATCAATATTACTCAGCTTGTTCATGGAATGTGAGCGGTGATGCTCACGCCGCTACCACTTCTACTTCCACTTCCACCACCTCATCTTCATCAACAACTCCTACAACCACTAATACCCAATACACAACACTTACGCAACAAGGTACAGATTGTTTTTTGAAGACCAGTTCCGCAACATCATTTACTACGCAAAACTTAACTGTTGAGGAATATATTACTTACGTAGTTCAAACACCAGGAGCCTCTTGTTACATCACGGCAATAGCCACAACAACTCAGCAATTATCAAGTGGCTGCGTCTCCCGTACATCTACAACATATTCAACATCAACTTCGGCCAATGGAGAAGTTATAGTCAGTCAACTAGTCATTGTGGAAACTCCTGCTTCATCATGTTACTCTACAATTGATCCTACCACAACTATACAACAAAACACGGGATGCCAATTCCATACTTCCACCTCTCTAGCCACCTCAACCGCAACCAATGGTGAAATTATTGTCAACCAACTTGTTATTGTGAAAACACCAGGTCCATCCTGTTACTCGACGGCATCCAGCACCACCACTACCCAATTGACAAGCGGCTGTGAAGCTACCGTTACCACCAGCTACACGTCAGCCACAGCATCCAACGGATATGTGAGCATTGGGGAATTGGTTGTTGTGTTGACTCCAGGTCCATCATGTTATTCCACCAATGATCGTATTACCACGACTCAGTTGACAAGCGGTTGTTTGACCCAAACATCGACCACCTTTACTTCGGCAACGAACTCCAATGGTGATGTGAGTGTTGGAGAGTTGGTTATTGTGAAAACACCAGGTCCATCCTGTTACTCGACGGCATCCAGCACCACCACTACCCAATTGACAAGCGGTTGTGAAGCTACCGTTACCACCAGCTACACGTCAGCCACAGCATCCAACGGATATGTGAGCGTTGGTGAGTTGGTTGTTGTGTTGACTCCAGGTCCATCATGTTATTCCACCAATGATCGTATTACCACAACGCAGTTGACAAGCGGT